>OMNM01052441.1:0-27898 GCA_900302745.1 Parablennius parvicornis | reverse complement strand
CCGGCCTCCACCCACCATCCCTTTACCAAGCAGGTCAGTACAACGTCATATAAGCTCTTTCAATAATGGCGCCATTTTTGCAAAGAACTGAGCACCCGGTTCTTCAAAAGCACTGATATGAAGGAATTACTTTCCTATTAAACCTTTAATTAATGATTGTGTGAGTGTGAGTGAGGGACTCTTATCCCACCTACTCGCTGGCGAATCAATTACCCAACCAGTCTCTTGTTTTCTCTTGGTGCTCGTTAGATTCGTGTTTGCTCACATGCTGTATGTTAAATGTATTCCTGGATATTCCCATCTCCACCCGCACAGCTGAAAGCGCTGCCCTGATGATCATTTCCATACCACCAGGGGGTTCTCTAGCCGAGATTGGCTCATTTGCAATGTTTCCTGCTTTAATAAACCACTTTGGTTCTTTTCCATTATTAAGAAAAAAAAAAAAAAAAAAACAGTTGACGAATAGATTCACTATACTTCGCTTCATGAGGAAAACGAGACATGTATTTATTATCTTCTGTGCATAATGTGCTGCTGTAGCCTTTAATTGGACCTGTGGATAGAGTTATATAGTGGGAGAAGTTCATACGTAAACTGTTTAAAAGCTTTCAACATTCAGTCTTACAACTCTGAATTTCATTTTGCAATAAAAGCATGTTTATGTGGTAAAAAGAGGTCTAGCAGTAAAGGAAAGTAGAAAATTCCTGTGGAAATTTTTTTTGCACCTGCTTCCTGCTGCGGACCTATACCCCGAAATACCGTCACTACTATAGTATACGTCACAGCACACATTGGCATGTTCATGTCCTGCTCTCTCGCCTACTCCTCCATTCTGCTGTCTCTCCTCCTGCTCCTCCTTTCTTCTGTATCTTCTCCTGCTCCTCCTGCACCAAAGCATGACATGGCCTTAACGTTTAGCTTTCGAAGGTCGTACGGATGCCCATCAGGCTCAAAAGTCACAACTGCGAGGCGCCACCTGGTGTAGCTCCCATCCACTTTGAATGGGATATTCTGCACACTAGTCCCGAATTTTCCGCACGTTTTGATGTGCTTTGTGTGTACGTGCTCCAAACGGTGCGGGACTAGTTATGCGCGGAAAAACGGCGGAAGAGGAATACAAATAAAACTAGACGCTTTTCTAGGAACAGTAATCTTTGCGCCTTGCCATAGGCATGCACAACAACAAGCAGCAGTCTGTCAGCTACATTGTTTCGTTTGGGTGAGAAAGCGTCACTGTGGATATTTTGAAGAAGCATGAAGTTTATTCTTTATTCTTGCTGAAGAAAAGATGATCGCCTTTCAGAAAAAACTAAAAAGTGGAGAAAACAGAATTGTTCATTTGTCATTACTTGTGAAAATAATCTAAATCAGGTGGCAAACATGAGGCCCGTGGGCCAAAACGGACCGGCATGAGGCTCAAATTCGGACAAACCACCAAGCTATTGGAAACATTTCAAGGAAAACTTTGATTATCTTTAACAAATTTCCTAAACGTAGTGGACACAACACAACACCGAGACCCGAGCTGGGATGTCGGTGAGGCAGCCATGAAAGAAAGCTACATCACTGTAAGCTAACTAGCATTAATCTGAAAGCCATGCCATCTGGGTTAGTTTGTAAAAACATGCATAGTGCAACAGCTATATGAGATTTTTTGTTTTGCACATTTCACTGTATTTTGCACCAGAAGTTAAAAAAATAAAATTGACTTAATGTTGAGATCTTTGAGATAGTGAATGAAAATGTGAAAGCATTTAAGCTGAAGCTGCAGTTTGACAGACGTCACGAGAAAGAGTTCACCCTCAGAGAAAAGGAACTCATCATGACAGAATAAAGAAACCGCATTTTCACATATAATTTCTTATAATTAGAATTTTTTTTTTTTTTTGTAACTAGTAGGATGTTTTAGTGCTGAAACCTAAATCAAATGTAACTGTGTTCATTATAATTGAGAATGTGTTCACAAACTAGAAACAAAAGCTACTCTCATTTATTATTACTGGCACTAATATTATGGTGCGATGAAATTTTGCAAGTCATAAACAAATGCAATCTGCATTACGTACTTATTATGATACAAAGCAAATAACCACAAAACAAACATTGCGTTATTACATGATACACTATTTTTACATAATGCGGCACTACACAACCGCAGTTTGTAATAACTGTTTCATTATGTAACAAGTTACAACAAAAGGCGGTAAAGTTTATCACATAATACGTTCTAGAATAATGCGGCAGATTATTACAAAATGTGGTGTTATTACATCGTGAATTGAAAATGTATTACACTAATACATATTTCACCGTTATTACATAATGCAGCGCTACATGACGACTGCAGACCGGGAACAAACCTCAAGCTATAATCACTTAGTCGTCCACCTTTTTCAAACGATCTCAAATCTTTATACTTTCTTGTCATAATCTTATGGCTGATTGGTGTAGAGTCTCTATCACGTTTCTCATGCTACGTGTCTGTGCTCCTGTTTCAGACCCGCGCCGGCGTTGCCCTACAGACCACCAAAGACTCAGAAGGACTGCTGAGCTTGGAGCATAAAGATCTCATCTCCCACTAAAAGACAGAGACTTTCTCTTTTGCACTAATGACGGGACTCTCTGTGGGACCTTTCGGACATTCGGAAACGTCACAGAGTTTCCCACGAAAAAGGGGGCCTAACATCGCACCTCGGTGCTACGCCTCTAACAGGTGCTTTGTTGTCCTCGCTCAGGTACCAATGAACTATTTATCTATTTAACTATTTAACTCCAGTCGTGCTTGTTTGTGCCCAGATCGCTCTGATGAGGAGCCGATTTGGGGGAATTTGAGAAAAGAAAGAAACCACGGCGTCATTTAGGAGATTTTTCTTTTTTTTTTTGCATTCTTCTGTGAATTTTTATACTTTTTTTTTTTTTTTTTTTTTTTTTTTTTTTTTTAAGATAAGAAATATGCATGGATCCTGTTAAAGTAGCAAAGCTTCTACCAGTGTTAGAGTGAATCTGCTGTGGTGTGCCAAATGTGCCTGAAGTTGAAAGCCCCTGATGTAGTTTTAGTCCATTATGTTCTTTCTGTAAAGCTGTATTATAAACTTGATTCTAAGTGGTAAATTAGTGTGTCAAGGTCTAGTATTTTCTGAAACAAATATAACCCCTAAAGATTTACTTTGGGTTCATGTGTCAAACGTGCTTCAAAACTGGCATGCAATAGGTTGTAATCCGGCCCTAAAAACCAAAACGCAAATTAAAAAAAATTAAAAGTAAAGAATACAGTTTTAAAACCAAATTTATGAATAGTATTTTGCACCAGAAGGCCTCATTAAACTTGGCTTTATGTTGAGACTGTTGTTATTTTCATGAGTAATTGTTTGATTATTTGCAAAGAAACATAGACATTTTTATCATGTGTTTGCTTCAACACAGCAAAGAAAAACTTTAAAGTATAAATCTAAAAGCTATCATGGCACTATTTTATCAGTCTGCCCATTCAAGATGAAATAAAGGCCGTATGTGGCCCCGGAACCCAAATATACATAGGTTATCTGATATATCCTATTAACAAATCCTAATGTGCAAGAGTTGTTTATGTGTTGAATATTTTTTAGATTAACTTTGTATTTGAACTCAAATGGAAAAAACCTTATTTCAAAGTGGTTCAATAGTAGTGCAGAGTTCTTTTCTCTGGAGTAACGAAGCCCACATGTTGAGAAGTCCAAACATACAATACTTTAAACAGATTATTTTAATATCATGATTATAACTATTCAAAAATCTTGTTGACGTATGAATGAATGAATGAATGAATGAATGAATGAACGATTGAAGATTGTATTTTCCTGACACTTCTGTATGTTGTATTACATCTCTTGCTGTGTATCTTTAGTAGTTTGACTATCATAAAACATTGTGTATAGGTGTTTTTTTCGAGTAATTATTCAGTAAATTATGAAGTAAATTGAACTTTGTATGTTTATAGTTAAACCACACCCAGTTAGATATCACGTGCCTTATGACGCAAGGCGTGTATAAAATAAGATCACGCGAGAATTTACGTCCTTTCCCGTTCTAGCTGTGTGGAGGAGTCATGAGACGCTGCTCTTACATGTTTTTTTCTTGCATTAAACTGCAGTTAACTGAACTTCTAGCGTCAGGCATAGAAGACCCACCGTGAAAAATGTGTTCATTATCTGGTAAAATCTACGATTCTGAACTGGGGGTCTTAAAACAAGTGGATAGCCTGTGTGCTAGCTAGCCTGCTAGCAGGTCAACACGTGTGAGAAGTCCTCGCTGGCTCGGTGTCTAAAGCTGCATGTGGTGAGTTCGCTTTATTGAAGCTAATGCAGATGCGCTAGACAGAAATACATGTTCATAACTATGTACATATTTTAACGTTCACCTCATTCATGTGTATTGATTGGTGTAACAGTGTGAACCCTGAATTTCCTTGGCTCACTTAAGTTTAGCGGTTCCAGTGTTTCGAATTAACTGGTTTCCTTGTTAACTGGTGACCGACCTCACTGAACGTCACTACTGGTCGCCACTAGTAGTAGTAAATGTATAAATCTCGTTCACACGCACTTATCAAGGAAACCGGTTGATTCTAAACATCAGACATAGTATATTGAATTAATTTACATGTTAAGCTTTTTAAGCACTCTTTGATCACTAGCTTGCACTTAGTCGTGTTTCTTTTTGTTCTATTCCAGATATCTCTAGTCAGTGTGGATGAATCCCATCTCTTTGGTGAATATTTGCTCAAAGGTAAATCTTTTAATCCCTCGGTCTGTAATCCTGCCCATGTGCAGTGCTAATGATGAGTTTGTTATCCCTGTCCGATGAAAAACATCATGTGGAAACATTGGTACCTGATACGCTGCTGATTGATATTCAAAGCTGCATTTTACTGAAGAGTGGTTTCTAACGCAGTGTGTCTTTGCAGATGTGAGATGTGTCCACACCACAAAACAATAAAGGCCAGAAGAAGACTTGGAGTGAAAAGGTGTGCATCCAACAACTTGATTTTTCTGTTCTCCCACTAATCAGTGATGAAAACTGCTGCATAGGAAGTGCCGTCTGATGCGATAACTGACGATGGCAAAAGCTGTTCTGAGAAATGTCTCTGTCTGCCACCTTTGACTTGTATGGCCTGGGTAGTTGGTAATCCAGATGTATTTGTCTTTAAACAGATGCAGCTGGAGCAGACTGATCAGAAGCACGAGTTTGTGTCGAAGATGACGTGCACAGGTAAATACTGTGACGTAGTAATGTTATGAGTCAAGCCCGTGATGATACAAGTTATCCCTGTCTGAACAAAAGTGTGGACTTATGGTAACCTGAGGCTTGACCAGAAATGCAAAACTGTTGTGGAATGGTTTATGATTTTCTCACCTTGATGCATTTTCTTTTGATTTCAGAGGGAAGTGATATGCAAGACAAACCGGATGTTTCCCATGGAACAACAAAGTCGATGTTCGTTTTTGAGAAAGTTGGGAGAGCTTGTGGTTTTATAAAAAGCTTTATTTATTTTTTCTTTAAACTTTCCAGGTAGATCTGCTCCTCTTGTAGTAATTCACGATCCTGTAGGCAGAACACAAAAGCCATAAGCTACTCATTTACAATGGATGTTGTACATTTATTTACAGCTGATGTAGAAATATGCCTACATGTTGTATATTTCTGAATAAATTCCTATGCATACAGATTGTATAAAAGTAATTTACGTATGTATAATTGGATATGATCAAAGAATGTCATTAAAAAAGTAATTGATACCCTTTTATTAGATGCATTGTCTTGTGTATGAATGTTGAATAAGTGGAAGCCCAAGAAAATTCTATTTATGGAGAAGGGGTGGGATTTAGTTACATTTCTCCCGGCTCTTTTTCAGACACGTTATCGGAGTCTATTGTTTTGCTGCAATAATTTACTGTGTGGTGAAAGATCTTTGGTTATCTGTTGTGCACTGTTGACTGATTTTGAGCATTTCTTAAATTAAAGATGAGCTGTGATGTCATGTACTAATTGTAATGTCTATTTTCAAACTTGATGTGTGAATAACTGGTCAATTGAAATCTTTTGATAAAGTAGAAAATAGCTGCAACTATTGCAAAATGGTGAGTTAAAATTGGTCCCAGTCCTGTGCATATTGTGCTATATTGCAATATTATAATTGCATTAAGAAGCTAAAAAAATGCATTTATATACTGAAGTTCAACACTGAGTTGTGAAGTACTGACCTCAGTTTGTTTCCCATTAACAAATGTTTTTGCTAATAAGAATTTAATTAGGAGCACTGAAATTGAAAACCAGTTTGTAGGTGGGATATGAAGAGCAATATTATGAAAGTTGAATCAAGCAGTTCTGAAAAAGACCGAATTGATAAGTGCAGCTGTTGTTTAGCCGGTTACCTTTTCTGCAGTGTACCTCCACAGAGCCAGGCTGGCCTGAAGCGCCATGGACCGAGAGTTTGGAACAGAAGTACGAGTCAAGGGAAGGTTCAGGGTTGGAGCTATTCCAGAGTGTGTAAACTCTGACTTTGATTCTACAAAAAGGAAAATCAAGCACCTTTGTTATTTATCTTTCACTGGTATTCAAAATGTAAAAAAACCCCCCCAAAACCCTCACCTGGTAAAATGGGTAGAATAGATAGACTAGGTGGTACGGATGGGTTTTCTCGGAGGCTTTCGCTGTTCTGCACTTGAGTAAACCGCATTCGCTCCTATAAGAAAAAGTGATTAGGTCAATATTGATCTGATTGATTATCATGGTTATGAAAAGAGTAGCTTCCACACACACCCTTATAAATCGCTGTTCCTGCAGCCGGAGCTGTTCTGTTCTATTCTGGATATTCCTCAGTCGTGCCTCATGCCCGGCTTCCACACGTTTTGCCTCCTCCATGGCTCTCCCTCCTTCCTCGTACTTCTCTGCAGCCAACTGTCAAAGACACGGCGCGGTCAGAAGTCCGTCCTTTACCCTCACGGGGTGGGTTTATTATTGAAATTACCTTGCTGAAGGCCTCCACCTCCTGCGCTCGCGTCTTGAGCCGCAGAGCTGTGCTGCTCATTCTCTCCTTCTCTCTGTCCAGCTCTTCTCTCAGTCTTTGCAGAGTCTCTCGCTCCTTCTCCACAGACTGCTCCTTCTGTTTGAGCTCCGCTGTGCGAAGCTTCAGGTCAGCTCGCTCCTGAAAATCGAAGTATTGCGTTTGTTGTATGCTTTGATCTTTCTGGTCTCTGATTTTGATGAGCGGAGAGGAAAAATGAACTAAAGGAACAATCGCTCTTCTCAAAGCTCCACCTGTGCCAGACTGAGGATGGAGTCCTCCCTCCGCTCCAGGAGGCTGCTGGCTTCGCGCTCGGCCCTCTCATGGCGTTGCTTCTCTTGAGCGTGGAAGTGGGCCCACTCGTCCGCCAGCTTCCTTCTCTCATCCGCGCAGTGCTGCATGACCGAGTTCTGCTCCTCCAGCAGCGCGCTCTGATGGAGGGAACGTGGATGAAAGGTGAGGGAGGAGGCACAAAGAATCTCGTGTTTGCATCTCCACTGATGTGGATGATTGTCAGGTCTACCTTGGCTCTCTCCAGCTCCTTCCGCTCCGTGCTGATCTGCATGCTTTGGGCATGTCGCTCCTCCTCCAGGCCTCTCCTGGCAGACTCCGCCTTGGCCAGCTCTGTTGTCATCTTCCAGCGCTCCTGAAGCATACATTAAACACAAAAAAGCTGTCATCTTGCTGGAGAAAAGTGTCAGTTTGAATTTTCAGAGGAGTGTCACTGTCTTCAACAACCCGTCACCTGTTTGTTTGTTTTTTTTAATGAATTTTAGTTGTTTGATTTACTTATCTCAGTATATCTAATACAGAAGCTTTTAAGGGGGGCATCTGTTGCTCGAGAGTTCCTCCAGAGGAATGTGTATGTACACTAGGAAGGGAAACTAATTCTGGCCTCCTCTTTCTCCCCATTTTCTTGTGCTCTACTAAAGCTCCTGCCTACATCCTCAGTTGGAGTCTGGTTATGGCCTTTCTGTGTAGAGGTGTATATTCCCCCTGTGTGTTCGAGGTTAATTTGTGACTCTAAAAATGTAGTCTTGTCTCTCTCTGCCAGTCAGCTGGGACCAGCTCCAGCCCCTCAGTGAGCTTTACAGAGGTATAGAAGATGGACGGATGAAAGAAGCAATGCCAGCAACGATTTAAAATGGTCTCTCGTCGATTTCTTCATTTCATGTGTACTTATAAAAATAGTTGCTTTGGCTGCAAGACTTCTATAAAGGCCATATCAGAACAGACTTCTAAGCAGTGCAGATGGGTGTTAGCAGGATCTCACTTGTTTATGCCAATTTTGAAGAAAATGGCATGTTAAGTATTTTTATCTCTTCAGCAACCTCACAATATTTACCGTGGCCGTGTCTCACATATTCTGTTCCCTCTACTGAAACTGTATGATTATATAGAAACTAACCATATTTTGTGTGTGTGTCTATTCAAGCAAGCAAAAGTCAATCAAAAGTATTGAACCCTGGTCCAAGTTGTGTTTTAAATCCTCACCTTTTCCAGCTGCCTCTGCTGCTCATTGAGCTGCGTGTCCATTCTGGAGATGATTTCCTTCAGATACGCCCTCTCGTCCGCCATGGCTTTTTGCTGCTGGGCCAGCCGGTCTTCCATCACTAAAACGCACATTTAAAGAATGACCTTAACCTGATTGCAGCATGAGACAACCTTGTGTGCACGTGTGTCTCTGTGCAGTACGTTTCAGCTGCTCGTCTCTGTGCCGTGCCCCTTGCTCCAGGCCTTGAGTGGTATGCTCATGTGTGCTCTCCACTCGAGAAGAGAGCGCCCCGAGTCGAGAGGAGAACTGCTCCATCTGCTCAACTACTCCTGCCAGAGACCTGGAGGAAGACGGTGATATTACGGTATTAAAAGTCTTGACATTAGTCTGTCTTCAACATTCACTTGGTATTGAAAGTGTAGAAGCATCAGCTTTGACGCCGTTTCCACAGCGAAGAGTTAAAGAGTGAAATGATGACTTACCTGGATTGAGAAGCTGCACTGGTAATTGCATCAATCTCCTCCTCCTTCATCCTCCTCAGTCTCTGGATCTGATCTTCATGGTCTTTTTTCATCTCTGAAATAGACTTTCTACAGAGCAAAGTGGAACAAATGTTACAAACAAGAGGTTCAAGCAAACCATGAACAAACAAGCAATTTTCAAATCTATTTTGTGATTTTTAATACATAATCTGTGAGATAATATTGTAAATAATTGTAGTCTATTTCATTGTTAAATCAGCACTTTTTCTGACTTAATCTAAAATTCTTTTTTTGTTGTTTAAGATTGCATTTCATTTTATAGATTCCACTTTTTGTTTAGGTCTAAATGACTTTGTATCTTTGTTTCTGAAAGGCGATAAGATAATAATTTTTTTCTTATTATGTTGTGTGTCATGGTGGAGAAGAAATGTATATATTATGTTGCTAACTCTTCTTACTGGTTTAAACAATGACTTTTCGACCAGTAAATGTGTTTTCGGAGAACTAAAAGGAATCCTATTATCCATAACCTGCGACTATTTAAGAATCCATCCGTTGCCACAAAAGTTTTCCTTTTCTTCTGATTTTACCTCTGAAGATCTCGGAGTCTCTCCACCTCGCGGTCTCGGTCCTGCTGCGCCTGGACCAGTTTGTGCTGGTACTGCGCCTGCAGCTCGGAGCGTTCCTGCTCAGCTGATCGTGTCGCTGCAGAAAGACGCTCCATTAGCTCTTCACACTCGAGTCGTGCTCGTGTCTCCCTCTGGGAAGCTAAATCCTCCAGGAGCTTTACACGAGCCCTGGAAAAGTACCCAAAAAAAAAAAAAAAAACCCTCAATAAAACATGTCAAGGGTACAGTTGCACTTCAAGGGTCAGAGAATTGTTCATAATATATTTAAAACGTAGAAGATGGCTGCAGAACATGTTTGTGTGTGTGGACTAATACGTACTTGTGTGTGTTCTCCATGAGCTCAACGTCCTGTTTATGGTGCTGCTGGATGTTTTCCAGCATCACTTCGCTTTGCTCTTTCTCCAGCTGCAACGTCTTCACCTACATCAGTACACATATCAGTATTAAGTATTTGGCCGTACAAATACAGCAGCAACATTCCTCCTTCCATCGTTACTATTAGCACATACCTGTCCCTCCAACTGGATGATACGGGCCTGTAACGATTGATAATCTCCCAACGGTTGATTTTTGTGTTCATGTGTCTTCAGCACCCCGGTATCAGTATCACCACAAAGAGCCGACGACTGAGTCTGCATCATTTTTAGGGAAAGAAGAGCCAAATAACGGTAAGTCGGGAGATGAATCTGATGAATTAACAGTTATTGGAAAGTAACTTCTTGTTGTAGCAGGAGCTGCGGCTGAAAAGCGTTGTCTCTATGGACGTTGGAGGGCACTAAAAAAACAATGCCTGTGATAATAGTGACATCTTTATCGTAGAACAGCTACGGTACCTGTTGTTGGACGGCAGTCGACGCGTTCTCTGTTTGACTCCGTCTTGGAACTGAAGGAAAGAAAACAAACATCAGTGGCAATCTTTGGAGAGACAGCTACCGTGTCTACAAAGCACTTGGTGATTTCCCTTAGATTACCTACACAGTATTGTGCCAGGTAGAATAGCACAAAAAGAGCTGGGCAGTGACGGCTGTGGCTCAGTTCCATCAGCCTGACTTGGCTCCCTTAGCGACCCCGATCCATTACGAGATGCAAAGTGGGGAGGTTTGGTCTGAAGCTGAGGTTTGGGATGACTAATACTGACAGCAGTAGCTTGGTCAGGCTCTGAAGAATAAGATAAACTGAGGGTTGGTCCCGTGTCTACTTTATCATGAGGGGGAGCTGGTGATGATGTTGTCAAAGTGGAGGGTTGTGGGGTGGGTGTATACTCATCAACTACAGAGGGAGACTGCAGGGGAGTGATGTGGGAGGTGTGAGTAGCATCTGTATGACAAAGGAAGACAGTTTAATCAAATATGAAACCATGGTTGGCTATTATTTTCAGCAGGATGAAAGTAAGACTTTATGATCGTAGCTACATAAAACATGGATGAAAAATGAAACGAATGACTGGACGGCCGCGTGACAGTGATCTAACACAATGATGCCAGTGAGAGATTTGACTTTGAAAAATGAATTCTTCATTTGAGCAGGGTGGATGGATCTTAGTGTGAAAGAGTTTCATACCTTGTTTGGTTCTCCCCTCACTGACAGCGGTAAAGGTAGCAGCAGGGCCAGGCTCTCCGAATAAAATGTCACTGTACAAAACAAAAAATAGACAACAGTTCTAATGTTGCAATATAAATAGGTTTGATAAATCAACATCAGTAAAATTATGACCTTGTTTCTTTCGCGGTCAGGAAAGTGTCTTCTTTTCTCCTCGGAGTTGAAGTGAGTGGTTTGCTGAAAACAACATTGGGTTTCAATATAAACAAACTTTTTTTTTTTTTTTTTTGTGGTTGTTTTGCTGAGTGTTTTTCCACAGTACCTAGCGGGCGACTCAAGATCGGTTCTTGACTCCTCCAGTTTGGACATGTTCGCCTCCTTCTTTCTGCTCAGCACTCCAGCTAACCAGCTGTCCCCCTCCTCATCTTCCCTCTGGCTCTTTGAAACTTCATTGCTGGTTTGATAGTTGGGAGTTTGGGGTGTGTCTCCTGCCACTTTGGCACCACTGAAGGAGGGCTTCCTCTCTAGTATAGGAGGTGACGGGGTCTTTCGAGACTCTACTGGATTTTTCTTTTCTTTAGAGTCGTCGTTAAGATAGTTGGGCTGGTCATTTGTTTTCAGGCCCAGCCAGTCGGCTGAGTTGCGGCGTCGCAGGGGGGCGGCGTTGGACGGTTTTGGTTTGTTTTCTGGCGAGGATGCACTGACATCTTCTGTTGAAAACCTGAAGATTCAATGAAAAGAGTGAGATGATGGAATGATCAACTGCTTTTGACGACACAAGGTATAAATGCTGGACGAACCTGACAGACTGTCTTCGGGACTGGCGTCCTTCAGGGGTGGACCCCACGGTGGGCTGGTAGGACCCAAACGTAAGGTCATCTTCTATATGTGGCTCTGATGAAGGGATATATAATTACCCACTTCATTTGAAAACAACACTTAGTTCTGGAAAACTATGGCGTTCTTTTACTTTTCACGGCCGAGGTCCTCTCCTGCTCCTTCCTCTCACCAGTGGGTGGTCGCTCGGAGAGTTGCGGCGAAGTGAAACCCTCCAGAATTTCATCAATACGAGTTCGAGCTCTCTGAGGGGCGTCACTCCTGAGAGTTAGATTAAACAGAGAGGCGGAGTTAATGTTCGGCTACAAAGCTGATGAAGCAAAGTGAATTAGAGAAAGAAGGATGCTGGTTTTTAAAATATTGTCAAGGTTTAGCTTTGTTTTTAGCTGCACCCCAAAGCACCATTGCAGTAATTATTTAATAATTACTCAGAGTACTATAAATAAAGACAACAATGAGAGCAAGTAAGGAAAACTATAACCAGAGCTGTTACCTTTCTTTAGAAGACCAAAGCGGAGCCTCTTTTTTGTTCGGATTGTTTTTATCACTGTCGAATCCAAGCACAGCCATTAGGTCATCCTTATCATCTTCAAATGTAAACTCGCCTTTCCTTGTTTCCTTATCTGAAAAATAAGGAAGAAAACATTCAGCAACAACAGCAAAAACTGGAAAATTCCAGAGGAACGTTTGTGTGCCTGCCTCTCTCTCCTACGGAACACTCACTTGTTTCTTTCTTCAGGATGGGAGATGGTGAAGGAGACAATGCAGATTTTTCAGGTTTGGCCGACTTATTTTTAGATGCCGGGGTGGTTTCATCTGGGAGAAAGCCATCCAGGTCAGCCAGTAGGTCATCGGCGTCTGCAGGGGAAGTTCGAATTTTCATTCTTTTTACAAAGTGTAGAAACAATAAGACGGTGGGCATACACCTATGATGCACAATAAATATCACATATGTAAATTGTATTCATGATTTGAATGTTTCCATATGACTTCGCTCCACTTCTATGCATTTATGTGTGACATGTAACTACTAAAAATATACTTTGCATCTTTTCTGCTTAAACTGCCCATGGACACTGAACCAGGAGCAATGAGTACCTGTAGTGTGAGGTGTCTGACCGAGACTCTCACCATCACCATCTGAGTTTAAGCAGCAGTTTGAGGAAAACAAAAAAACAAAGCAAATCTAGCAGTCAACAACATTGTTTCTGTTCTGCACCGTTAGAAAACAACAAAAATCTCAGTCCTTTCACTCACCAGAGAAGTCGAACTTCTTATAGCTCCGGACCGTGGATGAAGGTGCTGAGTTTGTCTTCCCACCAACTCTGGCAGGTTCATCTGAGAACAGCGGAGGCAGACAAAGCCTTCTCTGATTGCTGCTATTAACGTAAAACTTCAAAGCTGGTAATGCCATGAAGCTAATAATGAGAAAATGATTTATGCAAGAACACTCTGAACTGAAATTACCTGCTCCCTTTGGCTTTGCATGGGCACTTTCTAACACAGCAGCGTCTTTCTCTGGCCCTTCATTACCAAGCAGCTTTGTTTTTGCAGGAGCTGAACTGAGCCTCTTGTGTGATGAAAAAAGGTCAGCTTCCATACCATCAATGTCCTAAGAAAAGATGGGAGGTAAAACCCGCTGACCTTCAGCAAGAACACCATGAGCAAAGTTAGCGCCATTAATAATAACTCACCTCCATGTTCTTCAGAAAGTCATTAGGATCAGCCGCTGAGACATCAGAGTCCTTCAACACATGAAAACAATCAATAACTAGAACAGGCACTTGGTAGAGTGCAGACCTTCACCAACGCCACATTTGTTTGCGGAACAGTGATAGCATTGTTAATATGACAGCCGTTAACTCATGTCGACGCTAAATAGGTAGGTCAGGTTACTCTATTTTCTTCTCTCTCTCTCCTAACCCTTCTGACAGAAACATCTCCTGTATACGTATAATGTCGGGTTTCTCTTCCCTTGTAGCTATGAACTTCTTCAAATCCTATCCATTTGCAATCAAGCTCCTTGCCTTCCAGTGCAGAATCAGCATTTCAGATACTATCTTCCGCATTCTGACTCCTGAGTACTACTTGTCTGTCCCCTTATTTCCAGTTCATCTCTCACTTCCTCCCACTTCGAGCCTTCCATGCCAAGATGGTGTGCTCCAGCTATCACTGTAAGCTGGATCCTTTTTCTTTTTGACTTAATATCTGCTGTTGCATTTACTTCTCCTGCGATAAAAGTCACCATCTCCTTCTTTTCTTCTCATGCCTTCCTCTCTTCTACTCCTTCATTTTCTTCCATTTGCTCTTTTACATACCCACTACTTTTATCCTGCTTTCCCTGTACTAAAGTCCTTACTGACTTGGAGTACAGTATTTTTTGAGTGTTTTTCACCTGCTATATCTCCACATCCATTGACTCTTTTATACCACGTCCTTAAACCCTCTACCAGCTTTTTTAACTCAACACTTAGGGGTTACGCCCTTCTGCTCTCTTACCTTCACCATTTTTACTACATTCACCCATCCCACGATCATTAATACCTTTTATGCCATTTTGTTACAGTTTTTTGGGATTTATTTGGAAACGGTTAGCCAAATCATTAACAAAAGTCATAGCAACATATTCCTGTTTTTTTTTTGTCTATGCTCTCGACAGACAGCAGGAATAGTCACTTGCAGAAAGAAACAGCACCAAAAATATTAGAAGAAAATTAAATTGTAATAATAATAGTGATAATAATAATAACCGCCGAGGATCTTTGCGCTTCTCATCTTTAAAGAAGCAGGCATAAGAAAAACATTAAACATTTCAGTTTTCACACTTTCCCGACATACCTCAGAGTCCGCGCCATCTTTTTTCACCTCCTCAGCCAGCATACTGAAGATATTGTCAGTGGCAGACGAGCTGGGACAGAATATACAACTCAAACACTGGAACGAGAAACAAAATGTGCAACTCTTTCATTTTCCAAACTTACCGATTCAGTTGTCTGCTGCGAGCTATATTCCCCCGCACAGGTACTTCAAGAGAGCAAATAGTTAAAAATGGTTCTAGAGGAAATCTTCAATCATGACACAATTTAAAAAAAATGCAGAATTGTGCTCACTTACTTTTATCATCAAATAAGCTGTCAGACATGCCCTGGTCTATTAAGGAACCTTTAGAAAACCAGGAGTGGAAATGTTCAACATAGAGTGGAAACAATGCTCTCAAAACCATGATGCAAAGGTTGTAGGTAACAAAATACAACAATATCATTGGAGTCTTTAGGTAGAGATTTCAGATACATTTCAGTATTTGAGGGAATACTCTCCCAGTTGTTTGAAAGCAGATGTGAAAGGGACTGAAGATCAAAGCTCAAAGCACTTTCTTCTGGAAATGCAAACCTCTAGTTATGTTGATCCCTCAGTTTTCAATACCACTTAATGATGGAGTAGTTAGCATTTCTTGGTCATTGCGAGATCATCCCCAGTTGAAGCTTGTTATGAATCTGTAGAGTTTGCATGTTCTCTTTGAGTATTTCAACGAGAAAAGTTTACAGCTGCACACCCAAAGATCAAAA
Source organism: Parablennius parvicornis (assembly GCA_900302745.1). Taxonomy (NCBI): domain Eukaryota; kingdom Metazoa; phylum Chordata; class Actinopteri; order Blenniiformes; family Blenniidae; genus Parablennius; species Parablennius parvicornis. Next base: position 12,311 of record OMNM01052441.1, on the reverse strand, counting down.
ACACTTGGCATCAATGACCCTTGATGGGATCAATGATGCATTCAATCCATTTAAGAGCACTTAACCCTTAGTCGGGTGAATGAGTTCAATCAATACCTCCTAGAGTGTGTCTCTATCATGATGGGTGGATCTTCCCCATCATTTCAAGATCCAGGACCAATTCTTGAAGCTTTCCGAGACAAATCACACTGTTTTTCAGCTTAGCAACACATCCAAGAGGATTCACTGTGAGTTGTTACACAAGTATTATAAACCAGAGAGCATGGCTCGGGTACAACATCTAAATATCTCCAGTGGAACTTACTTTTGACGGTTTTCCCCCTCGGTTTTGTAGCCTGTAGGTAACAGTAGAAATAGTTTATCATCACGAGCATTGATTGCAGCGTGGATTACACTGTAAACCATGTGATCGCACTATAATGCAAAAAACAAAACAAAATTATGTTGTAGAGTCTTCAAAAACATCCTGTTCGTGATCAACGACCCATATAATGATGACAAAAGCCGCATTTTGACTCACCATGTTAAGTCTGCTAGCAGGACTAGTTAGCCAACATTTGCTAAATCTGATTAGGCGTCTGTTGTCTCCATGGTAACCGCTTCAGCGCTTTGTACATGTGCTTAAATTAAAACTCGAGCTCCCACGAAGCTGCTCGTTTTTAACCATCTTCAGTTTGCTTGGATAACTAGAAGAAAGCAAAAGGCTAAATGAATAATATTGGTGCTATTCTACACATGACGGCTTTCGTTAGCCATAATGGACCACGAAGCTGATTCAGTCCGATCGAAGCGGCGTACTAATCTCCTAAATCCCTGAGCTAAATACAACGTTTACTGGAAAAACGACGAGCATCTATGTTTAGGGATTGCACCGCAGCCACACCACTAACAATCATAGCCGGCATGCCATACTTCCTGGTCCAGTTGCATTGTGGGTAATTGAGTGTTGTTTATTTTTAAGCACCCGTCAGAAAAAGAAAAACGGGGTTAGTGCAGCTGTGTGATTGTTTTGAATATCAGATTACACATTTACCTGGTTTGTCAGGGTCACATTGTGAATCTCACCTGACCCTATTACCACCAGGTGGCATCAGAGCTGAGCAACGTTGTCATGTCGCATCAGTAACAATAAAGTCAAGAGCATGTTTTACACTGTGAGGTTGAAGTCTGGTATTGTCCTTTGTTATCATTGGGCAGTTCATTGTAATTTAAGGATGATTCTTAAAAGAAGAGTTATGGCATGCTTTCTAGGCCGTGCTCCCTCTATCATGACAAATATTTCAATTAGATGCGCAGACATCCTTTAATCACCTTAATAGTCACTGTTGTATTAAAACATTTGTCCAGATTAAACAATATTTGTAAATCATATCATGGTAAATGGATGTCACTTATATGGCACTTTGCCACCGCCCTGAAGCACTTTATACTATTAAACACATTCACCCATTTAGACATAATACAAAGTGCTCAAACCATCCGGTGCGAGCAATTTGGGGTTCAGTGCTCAAGGACACTTCAGCATATGGTTGTGGGGAGCTGGAGAATCAAACCCACAGCCTTTTGTTTGAGAGATAACCACACAACCAACCAATCATACTTTATTGATCCTTTTGGCAAAGTTCTTTTTTACAAATTTACCGATCCTTTTTCTGGGATTCAGCCCCATTAAGGCTGCTCTGTAAGCTGGGGAATGAAGAGAACCACAGTGGTGACATGTCTGCTGTGGGATTCAAACTTATATGTCTGTTTCTCTAGCCCACCAGTGTCAACCACTACATGCTAAGGTTCGAAAATCTGTTGTCACAATCAAACTTTGGTCATCTCTTAAAGAAGGAAAAGTAGATGTTTCACTGACATGAACAAAAGAAATGCTCGCTTTTTAATAATTTACCAGGGAATCAAACAAAGAACAACAAACTTCATTGACATCATGTAGCACTATGCTACATAAAATAATGTTTTATGATGATTTTTTTAATCACTCAGCATTTTCTTGAACAACTTTAAAAAGTGTCATATACTGGTATGCAATTACATTTCATTACATTATTTTTATTTCAGAATAAATCAGGCCACTTATGAAATTCAAAATTACATCCGGTCAAAGTTCTCCCTCTCCACATGCATGCAAGTCAAACAGATCACTGAGTTAAGATAAAAGAGATATGATTAGACATATAATTTAGAGACATATAATTAGTGTGGCTTTTTCAGACAGAGGCACAATTTTCAATTTCAAACAAACACACAAATCTGTCGATTCTGCATTCGTCAGGTTTCCTCTTCCAAGTCGACAGTCCCCCAGGTGTCGCTTCCATGTTCCAGTCTTGAGAGCATCAGCTGGACAGATACAACAAAACCACGATCAACATAAACTCCATTGTTTTATACCAAACTTTATGTTTTGTTTTGTTTGACTTCACAGTGTTCTTTGTGTGAGCTGTCAAGAGCAGATGAATCACAATCAGAACAATGAGATAATACAACAAATGATTACACAAAGTCTCTCTTGAAAATAAGTCTTGACAGTATGGGGCACTGAAAAAGAAGAGCAGAAAACGAAGACAAGATTTACTGCATTTAAAGAAGCTTTCTTATCAAATATTATACATTTGCATCCTCGTATTGGCATTCGATCAGGGTAAAGTAGAATCAATAACAACACTTAGCCAAATTTCATCAGGCATGAAGGTCATGAATGTGTCGAGAAAATGAGACAACGATTCAGAAAAGAGCCAACGCGACTCATGCCCAATAAAATGATTTAGATAATCAGTTCCAGGGATCAACCTGAAACTACCATGCTGTGGTGGAGTACAATGGATCATCTATTTCTCAAGAACTTTGCCATCTGGATTCAAACAAGTAGTTACAGAGAGGTAAGGTATTTGCCAACCACCCAACAAGATGATGGATTGTTGTTCCGCCAGTGAATCATTTGGAAATTACACTCTGTACCGAGAGACCAAATGTGGGACACGCAGCTCTTTTTCTTCTGCATCTTTCTGATATTTAGGAAATGTTGAGCAACCAACAGACATGAACTCTCGTACGTGTGTCACTACATGTGTTTTAGATATACACCAGAAAAATATTTGAAAATCACTTTTTAAGTTATTTCCCCTGTAAAGTTTCACATGCGGAAATATTTTGTGTCCTTGCTGATGAATTGATGCGTCACTCAGAAGGTATTTGGAGATAACGCTGCAGTTATCTCAACAGATTAAGAACCACAATCCAATCTCTGTTGTATTATACATGGTCAGCCATGAGGAACACACTTGCAATTTATAATTTGTTATTGTCACGGTTGAATCATTCATTCAGGCTGGTCATTCCCTGTTTCTGTCTTTCCGCCCACTAGAGGTCCTCTGTGTTGCTCACCCATTATCTGCCCAGTTTCCTGTCAACCCCACCCCACCTGGCCTGGTCTCTGTTTACTAGTCATGTGTGACGCCAATCTGATGCTATGCACAACCAAAACTGATGTCAATTACTTTGATACAATGGTGATACTTTGTACAAAAAAGCTTTAATACAAGTAGTAGGAAACTAAGAAGCTGACAATTTCAAGTGATATCCATGAAATTAGATTGTTTTTAGTTCTGTGCAACATAGTTATCAAGAAGCAAATTTGATTGCCCATTTTCAGAACTGAAAAATCTTCAGGCATGACAGCATCTTTGACCTGCTATTGCTACTATGTCCTTGAGCTAGACACTGAACCCCACATTGCTGCCAATGGAGGTTGAACGTCTTGCACGGCAGCTGTCACTACTGGCGTGTAGGCGCTCGTGTGTCAATGTGACAAACACTTGAACATTTAGTGCTTCTGATGGGGAATTTATGCGTATGTGAAGAGGAAGTAGTGAGTATGAGAGAAAACGGTTCTGTCAATTGCGTGATATTTTTTTTGTTGTTGTTTTTTTTTAATAAAACAAAAAAAAAAAAGCTCATCTAAAATGAGTATGTTGCATTTCAGCTGCTTCCTTCCACAACTGATTATGTGTGTAACATGCTTGATTTGACACCTGATGCCCTTCTTGATGCAACCTGGGCAATTGTGAGTTAGGCGTCTTGCTCAGGGTCCATGTAACATCAGCATGTTACGCGTAATTATCATCTCTTTTAATGAGAATCCTAAACTAGACTTGTTTGATAGTAAAAAAATTGATGCTTCTGATCACCTACATCCTGATGCTAAATGCACTTTTAGTGGACAGTTAATGTGCAACCAGCTACTTCCCATTTTTAAACAGATGTATTTGAGCCTTAGTTTTATTCTCTCCCACTTCATGTCTTGTTTGCCTTCCTCTTTGACTTTCATTGTGGATGTGCTCCACATGTATGGACTTGAGACTAAAGCTTTCCTTTCATGACTACCTGCCTTGAATTGTGTTAGTTTCAATCCTTCCAATTGAAGACAATAGATTGTGAAATAAAAGCGTGTACTGAGAAGCCTGTCATCTCTGTACAGAAATGACAAATCAAATGCAGTGATTAGAAAAAGCTTTTAGGGAGTTTCCACTTTAATGGCTGCAATTTGCAGTTGATGATGACATTTTAAATGCCTTTTGGAATTTGGAATAACAAAGCTTAGCTGCTTAGGAGTAAATGAAAACTTCACCAGTGTAAATACCGGAAGACATATTTATCTTTTTTTTTTTTTTCATTATTATTAAACACAGTAAAAGAAATGGCAGCTTTATCACTTATAAATCCTGATATTCCCCTATCAAACTTAGGGGCAATAGTTTGATTCTGCAGCCCACACAATAAAAGTGATTTACAAACTCACGCAAAGGGTATAATGAGCGCATGACTTAGCTTAACTCACTAGCCTCCAATAAAAATGACTCAGCCAACATGTGCAAGCTGACACGTGTGCAGCACGAATCCTGCTATTGTGAAAGGCTATTTCTCTAAAATACACCACTTGTGCGTCTTCCACGTGAACAGTGTGGTTGGAAGGAGGGAATCTATTTATCGTAACCTTCCGAAGAGATGGCGGATTGTTGTTCTGCCTCTGAATCATTTAGTGTTAGCAGTGTTGCAGCAAGTGAAATGTGGGGCAGGCATCTTGGCTCTTTATGCATCTCTGCCTCTGTAACATGCTCCAGTGCTCCACTTTCTCCTTCTCCCCTTGTCTAGAGCCCCTTCTGTAACCCCCTCAACAACACACACACACACACACACCACTTTCAAGTAACCGTCAACTTGTCTCTTTTCCAAATATTGTAAATCTCTTCCTTGCTCTGTTTGTTTGCTTTGAAGTATTGAAAGTACTTTCAGTACTTTCAATACTTGCAATTCTTTATTGATTCCCTTCGGGGAATTATTTCTCAATCACATCAAGCTGCCAGCAGTGGGATTCGAACCAGCAAACCTCTGTTCACAATCTTGCCTCCTCACTGTCTAGGTCACCACAGCTAAAGCTAGTTCACATAATGTTGACATTAGCAGATGAAAAACTGTAATTCACAAGTAACCTGAAATTAAATGATTATCACATTTTTGCATTTCAATGGGAAAAATACATATGATGCTGAGAAACTCATAATTTCTCACTACAAAAATGATATTTGAAGGTCTGAAGCAACCACGTTAATATGATGTCACCCAATTCACATCATAAAAAATATTCCTTATTAATGTACTACGTATTAAACAAACCTCCTTACCACTGAAATGAAAAAAAAAGAAACTATCAGATTTCATGGATAAATGAAACAGCAGTATTTTCACATGTAGAACTTCTATAGTATTGAAATGACAAGTGTCATTTCAATACTATCCATGTGTTCAATTGAATTGACAGGGTTGGTTTTATACACTGCAGATTTATAGTGGGTGGACTTTACTGTTTCTTGTTATTGTTCTAACCTGGGAAAAGGGATTTTAAGTGGTTTATCAATGGTGAGGATTCCAAAACACATTCATTTTTGTTTTAATGATGTGATTCCATGGTATAATCAATGATCTCAACTTATCTCTGAATCCATAACATCCATTTATTCAGTCACATCCAATGGCAGTGCTCAGAGCTGATTCAGATGTATAATTTCTGCAGTAAGCCAGATGCAATAATGTGTTCACACGATCAGATATCACATCTGAAACTTCACATTCATGACTTCTCTTCAAACAGAAGCAGTTTGGTAACAGAGAGCAGGGATGTCGAACTATTATCAACTTTTGCCACATGCAGTGTCAGCCAGCAAAGCGCTGCGTCGGCTAATCAACTATATATGCAAGCACACAAGCAAACCCCAGATTGATACTAAACTGTAATGATGAAAGTTAAAATAGCTGCCTCAGTGTTACTTTAACGCAGGCCTGTTTTCAGCTTGAATTCCTGCTGAGTGTGTGAAGTCTGAGGAGGTGGATGGGCATATAATCCAAACTTTGTGTCCCCTCGCAGATCTGCATTTTACATTTGTTTCTTCAATCTTTGGCCGGATCTGTCACATGTTGTTTAGGTTGATAGGAGCTTGGATTTGTATGCCCGTTTGGAGTGTTTATCAGGCAAGTACCATCTGAATAAAATAACTCTCCATTTAATGATTAAAAAAAATAAAATGTGATAATTGAATTTGGATATTTACTAACATCTAGTTGTCAAATGCTTTTTTTTTTTTCCAAACTATCCCAACATTATCATTGCAGAGGTTGCCTTTACACCCCTTGTGATAATTTGGGGGCATTTTCTGACTGATGTTTGCTTTCTTACCCTGACATATTCAGCGACGTCATTCTGGGGTGTTTGTTGCTCCATTGGTCTTCATGTATGGCACGTCTTTCTCAGTGTCCCCTTTTTGCCTTTGACAAATGATGCAGAACAAAGTAGTTAAGAAAACAGTCATCTTGAATATATTTTTTCCCACAATTACGAGTATAATACAAGTTACTGAAAATAATAATTCAATACAGTTCTACTTTTTTGCCTATTCTCTTAGTATTTCAATATCCCTCTCAATTAGGGCTGTCTTAACACACATACAGTAGCTGTATTACTGACACACTTTGTGAATCTGTCCGAAGTCTGATTAACTTTTACAAACATGAAAACAACGGTTACTATCACCACGAGTAATGTTACAAGCTGCTATTATTATTGCTTGCAGTTGGACGATTTTAATGTTGCTCATCGTTTGGAGGAAAAAAAAAGAAGTTTAGAGAAATAGTAACAGAAATAATAGTAATACAGAGCAGCTCTGAGTGATGAGCTCACTTCAATATTATTAGTAATTGTAACTTGATTACTTGCTCCATTTAGAAACTACGGCTGTCGGTTTCACTTTCGTAGATGGAAAGTAACCGGGCTGCTATCTGGAAAAATGAGTATTGTGCTGTCTATTAATCCCTTGAGCCAGATGTGTTGATGCTCCATGGTGCCGGAGCCACGTGGCACTGTTTGCTACTGCTGCTGCCGGAGTGCCCGAGTAGAGCCAGGGGGGCTGAGAAGATTGCACTTTGAGTCAATTAGTAGCCATGAACTTTGCAGCGCTGATGTTTTCTCCTCCATTCATCTGTCCATTAAATAGGCCTCGAATACGTTGTTGTTATGTAGCCAGCCATTAAATGCACATGGTATTGCTCGAGGCAAACCCTAAAATAATCACCGCTGTGATTTCAAATCAATGATGCAGATGAGTCTTTCATTTTCTCTCCCACACATGAAGCACATATGTTCGTGTTTCACACGTACAGTATCTTTGAGTGCTTATAATTAAATGGAAGTATTTTCTGTGATTCGTTTCACGATATGAAGGCAATTTAGTATTAACAGCATTTATGATCACAATATTTTTAGTGACCTCGTCCTGGTTTGTACTAAAAATCCAACAATGCTCGCTGAAATGTACTCACGGTTTGATTTTGTTGGAGAATCTCTGCCGCAGGATGAGAGCGATGGTGGTGAGCACCATCATGGTCGTGCACATCGTTCTGCCCAAAAACAGATCTTGCTTTGGGACTGCTGGTATTGTCAGAGAGCCCAAATGTCTTCCCCCATTGAAAGGCTTGAATGGTGAAAGGCAGAGTTTGTGGTGTAACGATCTGACTATTCCTGCCTTTCCGCTTTGGCTCTCACTTATGATTGGGGAGATTAGCACAGGGGATTAGCCAGGATCAAGAAGGGGGTTAGATCTTGCTGGCAGGACTAGGAGGTAAACAGAGCATGCTGTGTGTTGCTATTCTGAAAACAACCCACCTCGCCATCATTTCATCAGCAGACCCCTCGAAAAATCTACCTTTATTGTGTCTTTTATTGATGGGGAAAAGGCATTATTAGTTAGTCTGTGGCACCTTCAGACCAATGATTTAAGGATTAGCATATATTCGTCACTTGCAACAATAATAGATTTTACGACTTGCACACTAACTTTCTTTAAAAAATGCTACAAGTTTGTTCAATATCACAGAGGTGATTCTAAAAATACCACCTCTAATTAAATCCCTGCAGGTCTAGTGCAGTGTTTCTACAATATATTAAGAAAAGAGAGAGCATAGTGGGATAAATGCTGGTATAAATAGGAACCGTCTGCAGCTAAGCCACTTATACTTAGCACTGCTGACTCAAGCAGAGAATAAGGGAGTAGTAGGGCAAGGAAAAGAAAGGAAAGGTGTAATGTTGTTAACATGTCTCTAAGTCAAGGGGAATAGGATTAGAGCAATCCCAAGTTTCAAAGAATTGAGCACTATGGCGACATTTGAGGTTTTTCTTGGTATATTTATTTTAAAGTATTGTCTGTTACAGATATAAATGTGATTTATAATGAAAAAATTCTACAATCATCACAATTACCCATTAAAAATGTAAAAATGTCTTAGTCTTTATACTTTTCTAATAAAGTGGACACAAGTGGCTATAGAATGATGTAGGAGGAAACATCTGAAAAGTATCATAATGTTTACAAAGAATACTGTTTACCTTTCAGTATCTAGATATACACATTCAGTAGAAGGCACATCCAAGTCAAATGTGACCTCTTGTCCATGGTCGAGTCTGTTTGCATTTCCTCTCTCTTTGCACGCTCCTTTTGTTTACGCGTAGTATTTTACAAGAGAGCAACACAAGGAGAGCAGCTTTAAATTTCCCTTTTCTTGCACTCATTCATGGACGCACATACTTGCACACTCACCAATGTTTGCAGTACATTATTTCTAGATTTAAGGGGGCTCAAGCATTGACAAGATGTATTCCCTGGCCCCCTCACCCTGACCTTGACTTAAGTTTCTAACTGCAACACCTAACTTTAACATAGTTTTATGTTTGCTCTAAAACCCTTATTCACCCATCAAAAACAAACAAACAGATAAAACACTCTCAGTTCTATGTTTCTGCCCTCATTGGTTAGGTCAGAACACACATGCCTCACTCCCAGGATCCTACAAAGAGAGTAAAATCAGGACACACACACTTGTGCACTCACTCGCTCCTATTATATTTTATAATACAGTTTAAGTTTCTTAGCCCCAAATGATACTAGATTTCATCAAACTGAATTCCCAGATTATGCGTCACTTAATTGGCGTCTTGTGAAGCCTCAACCTAAGAATGAGAGCGGTCCCTTTATGCCTGGTCGAAGTTGAAAAGGTTTAGCCGGTTGAGGTTGAATGCTTTTTCCAGCCTAGTTCCTCGTAGACAGCTGTGATAGTGCAGTAGAGCGAAGCAAAGAGTTTGGTCCATGCCGCAGCCACCTCTGGTGTCATCACTTCTGAAAACGCCTCTGCCAGGACTTCCAGAATCACCCCATTCAGAATCTGAATACAATTAAAAAAAAAAAAAAAAAAAAAAAAATGGGATGCACATCTGAAAGACATTACAGGTGCAGATAGTTTGGGAATGTTGTTAACTCAGAAGATTGATGCCAGACCTGCAATAAATAGCTTTCACACTTCAGTTGTCAGGAGCGATGGATTCTCATCCATAAATCTGTTTATGGTCCAACTGGTTGCATTAATCCTCATAAACTGATGCACAGAGTGCAGCTGGTAATTTGTTCTCTGTTAACAAGCTCACAACTATTCCCGGCACCGTTCTCCTCAACATGAAAAGATGCCACTCACTGAATATTCAATATTATATATAGCTAGAGGAGGCGACTTTATTTATCCTATTGTGTTGAATGTGTAACACCTGGCAAGTTGCCCTGTGATTTCAAAATGCAGTTTAAAAACAATATAAATTGGTTGAAGCAATGCCAGCTGAATTGGGACAAAAAGTCAGTTGTGTATACACTTGCTAATCCCTAAAGTAAACCAGCAAAGAACATTCAAGGTTTCATTTACGTGGAACAGTTTCAAGGGAACGCAAACTATTATAGTCAACTTGAAAACACTAATTTATTTATTCATTTATTTTTTTAAAAGACTATATTCTCCTACAAAATAATAGACAAAAACAATATTGGGCCATCTTATGCTGAGTTAGAAAATATAATGACAGCAACTAATTATGATTTTTTTCTTTCTTTTTTCACAGTAAACCTGTGATTCAATTGACATCTGACATTGTGATATTGTATTATCCCATATCAATACAAAACAATAAAGTGCAGTTATAAATTCACTCAATTTCTCTAAACTGGTAATACAGTTAACTGTGATTAATAAATGTGGATGAATAGCGGAATGACAAAGCTGGTGTTTTTTCAGTGTTTTCCCGATTGTATTCATTCACTTATATTTCTTATTTTTACCCTCTTCACATTGAGTTACTATGTGACACATATATTACATTGATACTATAATTCTAAGCATTTTCACCTTTTAGGGTGTCTGAGATCGAATTTTACCTTAAAGTACATAGGATCCACCTTGTGTCGAAGTGCATGGGCCTTGCCCACCATCTGCAGCACAGAGGTCGTCTTCTCCGAGTTATCCACAGTCTCCACCACCGAGTTGATGGCGTTCATGACTCTGCGAGCGTGTTTCCTGAGCTGGGGGCTCTTCTCCAGCTCCTCTTGGTCCTCCATGTCCTTGAACTGGCTGAAGAACTGCTTGGAAGAGGGGAAGTTCGTAAACAGCCTGCGAAGAAGCAGAGTTTGGAGAGTTAAATGAGAGATATATGTGCGGTTTCCGGAGCTGTGCACTATTCTCATCGCCCTCCCTTCAGTCAGCTTGATCCTGCAAACCCACGTTCATTTTTCAAGCTGGCAAGATACCATAAGTAAACACTCGCGCTCACACAAGAGTGCTGCATGTTTTCTCTTCAAATGTTTGCTGTGAATTGTTGCTGTGTGGTATAGATTCAATAAAACTGAAAAAAAAACACTGAAAGTGAAGAAAAGCATCCAAATATAGACAACTCATAAGTCAAAATGATTCAATAAATATGTCTTCTAAAGAGATCAAAGTTATGTGTGGCATTTATTTATATCAAATAGTAGTAATTTAACATGTTCTACAGATCAGTAGGTCCAAATTGAGATGACATATTTCATACATTTGACAAATCAAATCAATGTAACAGAGTAGAAATACAGAGAGACTTGCAGAATCTCCTGAAGCTTGATCTAATTCTTGTTACTGTGCAGAGACACACAGTTTCATAACTGTTTCCGCTCTTGCTTTGATAAATGCATGTATTGACTTTTTTCCACATAATGCTTTTTTTCCCTGTTCCTTCCACTGTAATGGTTGGATAATATCTTTGCAAGTCAGCACACTTTCTAAATTAAGTATTGCATGGCTTAATTATTATTTAAATAATCTGAAAGTTTGTTCAATCAAGTTTTTTTTAGAAATGATCAAATGTCAATTAAATATGTTGCACTTGTACAACTTTTTTCATGATGCTTGGGTGTTTTCAGGCTCAAAACAAATGTCAAACTGCACATTTGGGGGAAAACAAAAGTGGCATCTGGGTTTACTTATTCTTCAGCCTTACCTCATGTGCCTCCATCCTCTCACCCCATGTGAACTTGGGAGCTTGAAAGTTTCACTGAATCTGCACTCTGATTCCTGACACGGGTTTAAAAACCGCCACAGGCCTGTGTTGATTCAAGTAAGATGTGAAATGTGCAAGATTGAGATGGTAAAATGACAAATTGAACGTCAGCCGCTACCTTCAGGGCACCTTTCGTTTGACCTAAAATTGATGTTTCAATCATTCTGCAAAGAGAACCCATGTTTGATGTTTTTGTTGCTACAAATTTCACATTTTTCACATTTTTTGTGCATTTTTTTTTCTTTCATGTTTAGAATCTTATATTCCTGTTTATCCTGAGGCAGGGATCTCTCCCAAAACAAACAGTTGATTCAAAGATTTTGTCTTTGATATCGCCGCCTGCTTGACCCTCAGA
>OMNM01052369.1:4011-14642 GCA_900302745.1 Parablennius parvicornis | reverse complement strand
TGGCCTCACCTCTCTCCCAAAACACTTAGCTTTACTGGGCAAAGGATCCACTGAGACCACCCCTCTCCACTTTGATCTCTGCCACCATAAGAATTCCAAGGCCCCAAGTGGCCTGACCTCTACCCAAAACACTCACCCTGGCTGGACTAAGCATCCACCAATAACACCCCCCTCCGCATGGATCTCTGCCACCACCAGACTTCCAGGGCCCCAAGTGGCCTCACCTCTTCCCCAAATCACTCACCCTTGCTGGGCTAAGTATCCACCACCTACACCCCCTTCATATTGGAACTCACCCACTAACAGACTTCGAAGGCCCCAAGTGGTCTCACTTCTCCCCCAAAATACTCACCCTGACTGAGCGAAGCATCAAACAAGAACACCCCACTTCATCTGGATCTCTGACACCACCAGACTTCCAGGACCGCAAGTGGCTTCACCTATCCCCCAAAACAATCACCCTGGCTGGGTCAAGCAGCTCCCTCTTTGCAGAGGGCCTGCTCACTGTTCACAGAGACTCAGGGAGAGTTCACAATAAACTCTCAGCTCTCTGCATGGAGCCTCAGACACAACAAAGCTCCCTCTACTGCTGGCGACCTGAAAGCTGACTCCACATTGGAATTTCTGCCACAAAGTTGTTCTCCGCCATAACGTTACGGCCCAGATTACACGATAACGAAAACGAGTGTAACTGCACAATGCTCTTCACTTTTTCATACTGGCTGCCAAGGTGGACCTTTACTTTCATGTCTGTGATCACCCACCACAGAGATAGCCCGAGACTGTTACTGCGCATGTGATAAATACTTTGTTACTGTGTAGATACTATTCACATGCAAGTAACATACATTTTCCATATTGTATGAAGTTAGTGTAAACATCGTTCAATGAAAATTATTTTGTTCAAGTGTGTCTATCAACTGAAAGATCAACCAACCTATCCATCAATCTTAATCCAACTTAGGGTCACTGGAACGCATTCTGGTAATGGACAAACAGAACAAATTACACACTTGCAGTACACCAACATGCAATTTAGAATTCCCAATTAACTTTATATGCATGTTTTAAACCCTGGGAAGAAATAGAAAAAAAATGTCTGCATGTAGCCCATCTTTTCCATAGTTGAATTTAACTATACAACTTGGGGAGCTGCTGGAGCCTCAAGACATAAGTCGCCAGGGAGATTTGTACCTTTACGATTATCATTCTTGCACTGTCTAAACTTCCCAGACTTTTTTTATTTCACAGAAAACCTGACTTGAAATGTTTCTGTAAACTGGTTCTTGCTATATAAATTAAACACCACATCTCTGAGTAGTAGAAACAACAAAATCAACAATTCCTTGAAACTGTTTTCCTGGTCTGTAACTTTAGTTTGACTTTATTCTCCCAAGCTTTCTGATGTATAACCAGTGTGTACCCTGAACACAGACCATTTGGGGTTCACATGAGGGGTAAGAAGAAAAAAAAAGGTCCCAAATGGAGTGACAGCACACTTACAACTAAAGCAGAATGGGCAGCAGTGAGATAAAAAAAAAGAGGAAAAAAATATGTTTTAAATATGATGAAGGGAGTGGGGGGGGACTTTTTTTTCTTTTTTTTGTTGCCTTGTTTGGTTTCTCTTAAATTGTGGCAGATGGCTCAGCTCTCACAGTGCGTCACTTAGCCTGAGGGGGTTGTCTGAAAACTAGGATAGGAGATTTCTCCAGGTAGGTTAGCAGGAAACAAGACAGGAAAATAAAAACTATAGCTGGCTATCACACACTGCTCAAGTGTTTGGCGGCACAGAACGCACACTATAAGCAAGATCACCACTCTGCTCTTGGCAACGAGTGAATAACAGACAGAATATTCTTGTTTTGGCTCTTACATACATGTTCGGCAGCATACCTGCTCAAACTCTGATTGATTCTCTGCAGCAGTGGAGTGTGTGTGTGTGTTTGTGTGTGTGTGTGTGTGTGTGTGTGTGTGTGTGTGTGTGTGTGTGTGTGTGTTTTCCCTGGGAAGCTTTAAAGTAAAATCTTTTCATAAAAAGACAAATTTCCAGGGCTGAACAAGCTGCAAGTAATCACAATGATCTAAACCATTGTAAACAATCATATTTGTAACAGTTGCAGGCCTATACTATATGAAAGGATCTACCTGTATAACTTTCATGCCCCTGTAACACTTTACATTGCTTAACTGTATTTCAATAATAGCTAAATTAAACTTTTTTTTGTTTTTTATGTGAAATTGTTCATGAAAAGAAAATTGGCAACCAAAATCAGCTTAGATTTATTGATATGACTTTGATTCTCGGGCAATCATGATAACTACACATCTTTAAAAACACACATTTCATATTGTGCTTAATGTCACCAAAGCTGTGATGATTTACACTATTTTGGCAGTATTATCATTAAAATGATGTAACATGCTCGTGAGTACTTCAGAAAATCAGTCATCCGTTAACCTGTTTTTATGATGGATACTACAAATATATTCACACATATTGGATTATTTATCTTAGATTTACTTGGTTAATAAGTCATAAATACTTAGCCTATGTCACATAATTTATGTACTACATACTTTCAGATAAATATGTGATGAAGACTTGTACAGGAGGGCTTTTCGACAGTATTTGTTTTGAAACAGTCATACGAAACTGGAGGAAATGCATTCACTTTCACCCCCTGGTTTCCACCTCTGCACCAATTTTACTTTTGACGCTACTCTATAAATAGGTTACCATCGTCAGTCAAGTTTACCTCAGTGTTCTTTAAAAGAAAAAAAGAAAAAGAATACCACTTCTTAACCTTTGTCCTCACAGAAGACAGTAAACAAAAAACCATTTCTGAAGACCTGCTTTCCTCTGTGTTTCCACTGACCCAAAACAAACCCATGTTGCATTTGTGTCAGGGAAACCAATGAAAACTTTCACTGATTCTGGACAGTATTCACCTGGATATTTTTTAACAAACATTTAACAGTTTCAACAATAGTGTTAAAACAAATGTAACAATCCAAGATATGCGGATGCCTGCTACATTGATGAAAAAACACTATATTTTCAATAATTTTTTGCTTTTTTTCTAATTCACTTTATTGACTTTGTTGGTTTGAATACATTTTCCTTGAATTTTCTACTTCCCTTCCTGTTGGCAGTGGTTTTGTCATAATTAAAGCCGTTGATGGATTGAAATATTTTAATTACTTTATCACACAATTTATGTGACTTAATCACGATTAATCATATTTTCTTTTTGCAATGAAAGGATAATTCATCGTAGTTCAGTCAGTTTACTCTAGAAGTCATGGATGTCGGTTTGGAAATAATTATACATTTATGGAGCTGCTGTTAATTGCTGCATGCTCTATATAAATACTTCTGCTACAATATGATTCAAGCTCTGTGATGGGTGCCTCATTGCCCCCAAACTTTGCAACCACCTGGTCTGAATAATAGGTTGAGTCGATGAGGAGCTACTGGTCTGAAGAGTGGTGAAATGGTACAAGAGAAGTATCCAGAACTCCAGGGAAGAAAGGGCAGAGGTAACAAGGCTCCTTACAGTCCAATTTATCATGATAGCTATGTTGGGTCAAACTGCATGGCAGGGCCAACTTAAAGACCACTTACACATCGAAGCTAACACTGCAAGCACGGCAGCTAAATGATCAGCAGTATGGACTGCAGTCAGTTCAGAAATCAGAGCACATCTTGCTATTAATTGGATGACAAACTGTCAAATAAGTGGAACACTGAAACTTTTGTTCCCCGACTTCAGGCGTCATGGCAGCTACTTCTACCAGGCAACACAACACTAACTTTGGAAACACAATACAGGAAGAGACAAATCTTAACCACTGATGCTGACATCGTACATCAGCGTGCAACACGTTTCTGTATATTTGCTTGAAGAAGCCGAAATTTACCCAATTTAATTTCTTTGCTCAGTGCTGCCGTTGGCTAACACTGTCAGCAGCGTGATGTACCCCTCCTCCTTTATGCTGCTAAACTTCCTCCCATATTTATGAGGCAAATGTCATGAACTGAGGCCTGAATTCAAAAGTCAAACCCTCTCCTGTTGACAGGAAGCTTTTACTGCCAAAGGGAAATGCTTAGTAAATAGCAGCAGCAAACATCTGGCCTCTCTAATTTTAATTGGTCTCAGCTTACAACTGAGCTGCTGCTCTATGTTGTCTCAAGTGATCTTCTTTCTGAAATTTAATTTAAAAAAAAGAAAAAAAAGGCCAAGAAATGCCAAAATCACTTTGCTAGAGAGGTGTAAAATTTCCAAACGATGTCAAGGAAAAGGGCAGAAGTCAATACAAAGTATTTGATATAAAGTCAGACAGTTGAGTTGTTGGGCTTTAAATGTTTTTGTTATTCGCAGTGCACTTTGAAACTTTACTCTGATCTGTGCGCTGAAAGTATAATTTTGATGTCTTGGAAATGATGGATGTTGCATTCTGTTGTTAAAGATGTCTGATGTGTTAAGGTTTGAGAAAATCTTTTGTCTTCTGGCATTTATTCCTGCACTAGAGTATCAAGGTGGTGCATTTTTTTCCTAACCTTAACATAAGCTGCTGTGTCGCCTTGTTTTATGTCTTTCACTGCAGAGCATGCGACTGTGAGACTTGAAAATGAGACGCTTTCATCAATAAAAACAGAACTTCTATGTGTGTGTGTGTGCGTGCTACGATGAGATATTCACCCGATGTACTGTGTATCAATGCACGCTTGTTTTCCAATGTAATTTTGGATATTGTCCAGTCACCTCCCAAACTTTTCCTCCACGTGTTTTCTCTACAGTATGTGATCGACTGCCTGTGGTTATCTGCAGCCATCCCACTATAAAGGTTTTAAAGTCTTATGCTGTTATTTCATCATCTATATGGGCATCAAGTCATACCTTTCCACCCAAAAAAATGGCAGGTCACATGAAGTCTGTTTTATTATCTGATTTATTCAGTCCTTGCAGGCTGAACAATATGAGCATTGTCATTGCTTCAACAACATATGGGAGCAATCAGACAGCAGTTTGTTGTCTGGGGGACTCACTGTTCACCCTTTCTCTGGAAAATGGCAATATTTGGACAACTTTTGCCTGTCCTGCTGTTATTTCAACACCTACGATAGGTGAACTGATGACAGACACAAAATACATGATTAATGTCACAAACACCTTTGTACATTTTGGGGAAACAAAGAGCACACTTTGAGATTGCACCTTTCAGTGGTTCAATGTGACGACTGGGAATTGTTCAGTGGCCTGTAGGTTACACACAACATAGCTGACCTTTAAAGTCATCACAGCAATCGCTAGAAATTGACAATACATTTTATATAAAGCCTTGTTATAAAAAACCAAGACCTTGATCTGTTTGCAGACTGAAAGACACAATAGTTTTGTTTTCTTTTAAAGAGACATATGCATTTGTTGTATACTGTAAGTATGAAGCAACTGATTGCCACCTTCTTCAAATAGAATTGACTGCCAGCTCACACAATATATCTTCATTTCTCTTATCTCTATTTAATAATATTTTCCTTTTATTTGAAAATATTGATGGTTGTTTTAGTGCTACCGTCAAAGTTATCATTGGAAACATTGACTGAAGAAAATCACTATTGTCCTGGCAAACACAATATAGGGTTTTGAGCTTATCAACAATCATCAGAGAAGAAAATCTGTTGATTCGCTTTATTGTGTGATAATTGGAGAGCCATCTGACATTTGCAACAAAAAAAGGAAAAAAAAAACATATTACATTGCCCAAGGCTACAGTAGTGAATTATTACTGAATGTGAAGTATTCCACCTCATTACTTTGAAGATACCAACTCATCCACGTGTGAATGTCAGCTCCCACAGCAGTCCAATTGTAGAGGTTGCTATTCCACTGTGGGACCCTCCAAAATATCCCTGAAAATAGCTTCAGTGAAACTTTTTCTTGCTTGTGTTTGACTTTGGGAGCACAGTCAGACTCAACCTTAAACTATTTCCTCATTTCTGCTTCTGATTGGCCTGCAGAAATTTATACCATTTCCCAGGTGTTTGCGGCTTAGTGAATAACTGGTCAGCATCTTTAATGTTTAACAAAACATGGCCACAATACTAAAGTTAACTTGCATGCTGGGTCTGATTCTCTCTCCCACCAAAGCTCTGCTTCCAATCAGTGGCTGTAGTTATATAGACTGTGCTGGAAGTAATCAGATCTGATTAAAATTGTACCGTAAAAACACTGCTATCAGATCACATTGGCCATATCTGATCAGAGGAGGATCAGAGGAGGAGGTGTATCACGGGTTATGATCTGATGATCCACTTAAATTGGACGTCTTGTTGCTTCCCGCTGTCTGAACTTTATGCACACAATGCGAAATGCTCATCTCTCTTCCAATGACTTTTTCAGTTTTTAAAGAAACACAACAAACTTGATTAGATATGTTGACAACAATGGCAAGCTTCCAGGTAAAGTTAGGTGTGGGGTCATTTCACTAACACCCAATGTCGCAGTGCAAAGCACGATGGGATCGATCTACTGACATATGAATGGTATTCATACTGCATATAAACCCAGACATCAATCAAGTTTATGAACGGTTCGATCTGATCACTTAATAGGAAATCATTCAATCAGACTGTCAGAAAAGTGAGGCAGCCACCTGTACATAAAGAATGTTGTCAGAGTTTAGATTGACAGGTTGCATGTCATAAGTGTCTCTTCACAGCATCCCAATCCTCATTTTCTCTCAGAAACCTGCAGTGTCCTATTTTTTTCTTGTTAAGGATTTAAAAAAAAAAGAAAAGTACTGGATGTTTAGCTTTCAGATTTAAAGCACCGTCGGCCTGAGATAATCTCCCCACCTCTCCGAGATCTATTACATCTTTCCACTGCTTCAGGCCATCTTTAATTCCTTACCTTAAAACATGATGTCTTTAACTCCTCCATATCTTGGTAGTGCATTTTCTGCCTTTTTTGGGTGGGTGAGCAAAATGATGATTCTTTGTATTAGTTTATTCATAATGTGTGCTTGACTGCTGTGTCTTATGAAGTCATGTGTTTAGGAAATGGGATGTTACATCTCAAGAGGCCTTCAGAGATGGAATATTGTTTTATTTACTGGCAATAAAAGCAATGAGACCACACATGCTTTTTTATTTCAGGCTGTGTATTGATGCAAGTTTCTTATGTACGGTGCTAAGAAAGCTTTGTTAATTTTAGTTGAATGCCAACCTTACTGTACTTCTTGGGCTATACGTTGAACCTGGCACTTGAGTATTAGCTCCTGTGTACATGACAACATTTTCAAGTGAAAAAGCAACATTTTCGTTGCTTTCTGGGTATCTGTTTACACAACATCATCAGTTTTACCTGAAACGTTGTGTAAACAGGGCCTTATCTGTCTTAAAATGCACCATAAAGAGAAACACAACATACTTGGTGATGCCCAGACATAACTACACTGTTGATAATCCTTGTCTAGCAGCTGCTGCTCAAGCGACATCCGTGAATTTGTTTCTCCAACTCTGGTCGTTGTAGCTACTTTTAAAACCACAATTAGCCCTGTTTGTTCTTTATTTATTTTCTTCATCATGTTAACAATTTCTCACAGGTTTCTCAGACACTCCAAACACTTTATGACAGTCAATTTATTTTTCCTGCTTCATATATTGTAATTTTTTTTTTTTTTAATTCTACAGTGCAGTTCTTTGTTTAGTTTTTGAGGATATTATAGCAGCATCTAGTTATCACAGATAATTGATATATGTTACTTTTTAATGAACAAAACAAAGTGACTTACAGTCTGGAATATATAGTAATATGACCTGAGAAATGTCAGTTTCAACGTGCATGCTTTAGAGAATCCATAGACAAGTGGAAGTTGTTGCTTGTTACCAAATTCCCTAGCCATGACTTGAGGTTGGTGCCGGTAAATTGCAACATTCAGAGTGTAATTGTGGCACTGAATTATAGAATCTCCACACCGTTTGACCTTGACTGTTTTCTTCATTTCAAATATTTTCCCGGCTGTTTTAAGCCTCAGGACACTAGTTACTGACTTACTAATCTGCCCTTCTCTCACTATTCCAGCAATCCATTTTAGCAGTGCGAACAGCCTGATGGACTCCCACACTTCCTACCTTTACCTCTTATTTGCTTCTATACCCTCTTTTCTCAACATGTCTGTCTATGCCTGCCGTCAGAAGCCTCTGTCTCCCCTGCCTGTCACACAGCCACACACCACACAAGAAGAGATCCCAAGTCACTCAAAGCCACTCACCCTCTATCACTCATTAACTACCTATCACTCTCGTTCTCCCGATCAAGAACTCTCCCTATCAATGTATGTGGAGTCGCTTCCAATACTGTAGTCAGCAGATAGTGGGCCAAGAAGATTATTCAGGGGGTTTTTTTGTGTGTGTATGTGTGTGTGTGTGTGTGTGTGTGTTTGTATTCTTCTCTTTTTTTTTGTTTGTTTTTTTTTTCCCCAATTCAGTCTGTTGTGTGCCTACGCTGAATTTAATTAGAAATAAGTCAGCCACATGCCTGGAAAACCTGTCAATGACTGGACAACCTGCTATATGAGTTGGTTAGGATTTCATCCAGTTATTTCAGTGATTTAAAGTATAGCTGCATAGTTTGTGGTCTGTCTTCTGGAGTCTCAGTCAAACAGTTGGATGTATTTGATCATTATTAGATTTTTTTTTTTTTAACCCCGATTCCACAAAAGTTTGGGAATGGAGTATTAAGGAAATATATGCCTATATTTGTTAAAGAATAAAAGTAAAAATCTATAAAACTATATTTGTTAAATAAAGAAAAGGAAATCATTGCAAATGTAATATTTTTTTTTTCCAAAATAACAACAACAAAAATTAAGATAAGTCAAACAGTCAGCAGCATTTCAATAAAGAAAATCTATATTAAATATGCATACCTAACAAAAATATACCTATAGAATTAAGAAAATGTTATAGTAAAAGTAATGCAAGTAAACCAGCATTGAATATGTTCAAATCGATAGTTAAGGGACTTCACTCACTGCTTTACACTGCTTTAGCAGTTCCAAAGTACCTAGAAAACTCAAACTTAAAATTTGTAGTTTTCTTTTTCCATTTTATACCAGCAAAATGTATTTAAAACATAACTTGGGAGAATAAAAAAGACCGGCAAAACTCAAATGAATAAATAAATGAATAACTCATGTGTGTAACAGAAAAATTGCATAACTGCAGGTTAACAGGAGAATTCCATGAATCGATATAAAAAACTAAATTGAGCTCAGAATAAGATTCAGCTTGTAATTGATTCAAACGTTCAAAAGTATAGGTGGACATTAGTGCACACTACATGATTGACTTGCACATCTGGGAAGACTCCATTGAAGCCGAACAATATTTACAGCTTTCTGTGCAGCATATGCTGCTGTTCAGATTACTTATTTTAGAGTAGACCTTGCTTATTTCAGCAAAACAATACACTGACTTCAAATACCAAAACAGCATGGCTTAAAAAAAAAGAAAAAGAAAAACTGACCAGTCAGCAGTCTAGACTATTAATAACATTTGACACATCAAGAAATAAAAAAAAATAAAAATGGCACCTTCAATTGTTGAGCAGCTGAAAGCGGACAGAGAAAGATTTTCCCTTATTAAAGTAACAGTGAGACTAAGCCAAACATGTCTTTTTTCTAACATGTTGCTGGCATTTCATCTAAATTAACTTTTTTTAATGCATTAAATCACTTTGGATGTTAGTATTATTCCAACAGATAATGAGCTTTGAATGATTTTCACATAAATGCATTCTGCTGTCACATTTCACATCTGAACTTTTCTTGCATTGTGGCTGTAAAAACAGCTGCAGACTGCAAATCTTCAACACATAGAACTTTGATTTTTGTGAATTTGCCACTTTTTTACCTCAAGTTTTCTTTTTTTTCCTCCTCCATCGTCATACTGAACATTTGTTATGTTTTTCAAAGTAAGTAGTCACAATAGAGCCTTGACAAGGCCCATGACTCACGTTGGATCACATACTGCGTGTTTATCCCTACACTTGGGCGAGATCCAGTCAGTCAATCTTTATCATCGATCGCTACTGTATGTTGAAATGTCTGGCATTATGCTGCCTTTGCCCGCTTGCAGGAAGCCTCGAAATAATGCCTTGGGCTCTGAACTGCATGCAGAACAAGACGGACACAAATTAGGACATAGGACATAAATCACACAGAAGCGTGTGTTTGGCAGCCAACCTAAAGGTCTTTTTGTGTTCCTCTGTCTTTATTTAAGTCATTGAATTCATGGGATAAGTGACATCTGTGCTGGTTTGCAGCTAACTTGTCAGCAGTATATGCCAGAGGGGAAAGGATTTTATTGTTTTCAACAGGCAGGACCTTATATGACCTTATATGATTTCATAAGACAAATAATTATTGAAATGACATCATTTTAAATGTAAAAAATACTTTATTCTCTGTGTAAAATAAAAAAAGAATTTTCTGTTCATCTCTATAACATTTTTTTTTCTCCATTTTATTCAATTCAGTTTCATGGTGCACTGGAGCCGTTTCCAGGTGACTATGGATGAAGGCAGGATACACCAGGGATAAGTCGCTAGTCCATCACAGAGTAA
>OMNM01052313.1:12776-35194 GCA_900302745.1 Parablennius parvicornis | reverse complement strand
ATTAGATATAGCTTTATTATAGTGAAATTCCACAATAACACAAATTACACCTTGGTTTTGGCGTGTTTGCCTTTTGTTTCCTCTGTTACATTTCACAATTCCTCAGTTTCCTGTTTTTTTTTCTTCTGAATTATATGCAATTCAGGTTTGCAGGTAATAATCAGCGAATCCCAGCCAATCAAGTTTGAAGCTTATGCTTGACGTGCCCAAGAGGTCTTCACAGATAAAATACGTAACTTTTGCAGCCACACGTCCTCATGTAACCCTTCTCAAGCAAGGCAAGGGTTAATTTATTTATACAGCACCTTTCAAACACAAAGCAATTGTTTACACAACAACGAAAGCTAGTGTAACTGCAACCCCTTTGTCTCATTTGGGTGTTCATTTACACTGCAATGATGCTTGGAGTCAATGCAACGTCACTTTTTCATACTGGCTAGTAAATGTTGCAGCTCTTAAAATGAAAAATTTGGTCTCAAGTTTAGCTTCTTAACTGCTGATTCAGTAAACCGGAGGAAATTAGCCTTAATACTCACATAAACTTTTAACCCAGCCATTAAGATATACTCTCACATTTGCCTCCATTCACCGCCCCAACTCTTTAGCAAAAAAGGTTCACCAGTGGAAAAATGTGGAATACAATCTGTTAAGATACTCAGCCATGCGTTCACCACATTTATTCATTTGATGGCTTTAAGAGAGATATGAAATTTCTGTCAGGGCGACTCCTTAGCATTTAGATTCAGTACTTGAAACACAAAATACATTAATTTATGTGTCAAGCTCCAGCTTTTATTTGACCCCAATCAATAGTGTAAGATACTCACATTACCGTCATTAAGTAGTATTTTGGGATACTTTTAGCTTAAAGAAAAAAAATCTTATCACTATTATCTAACCCACTTTCACTTTACTTTGCACTTTGCTACTTCTACAGTAGATCTATCTATAAAGTGTAATCAGGTGGGGTTTTTTTTACTGGAATACACCGGAATACACACTTTAAACATATATTATGTCTACTGCATACTTTTATAGAGGTAAATTGAAGGTCTGCTCGTGAAATTGCTCATGAATGCAGATAAACAGTAACCAACACTTTTTGAGAGGAACACTTGAACACTTTCACTTGTAATCGAGTACAATTTAATCACTGTAATCATACTTGGTCTTCCTATCTCTGCAAATAACAAACCGAAAGTGTCAATCTGCTGCCACTTTACACCTCTTACAGCTCACTTTAGTCTGAACTGATTTATTAGGAGCCAAGTTCCACAAGTAACATTCTTTGCTATTCGTGAAAGCAGCTGTGGAGACTCACTTACCTTTTTGTCTCATGACTTACAGGCGAGTTTGACAGTGAAAGCAGCTTTTTTTTCCTGATTCGTTTCATATCCAAAGTAATCTGAAATACAATAGGTTAATAGAAATTCCAAGAATAAAGGTTTTAAAAATGTGCTACTAATTGGAAATCGAGTTGTGAGAAATTGCAGTCAACTACGAGTGTAATGACAGCAGTGATGGATCAGATAAAGCCGGCAAACACTTACGAGGCTTTTTGAGTACAATGACATGCTGAAGGAGGATATTGTCTTACAGGATTTCACCATGGATTAATTTAAGTAAAAGCTCGTACTCAACTGTCTCTCGCGATGATCAACTGTTCAGACGCATCAGCGGCCCCTCCGAGTAATACCACACAATTCAAAGAAGCAAGACATACAGTAGCTACTCCTTTTAACTGCCGTTTCGTAATAATGTCACAACACTCACAGAATCCCTTTTCAAATCACCACTTAACAGGGCTTTCCGTGGTGTAGATTGTTGCTTAAAAAGGTAGTAATTATTTCAAAGTGAGCGCCCTGTTCTAAAATTCACACTGATTATCCTCTTTGGGTCGGTTTTAAGTCTGCTTAAATTTTTTAATACGCTCCACACAGAGGCTATGTGACCATCACACAAATGAATCACTCCCGCCATTTTCCCCACAGAAGTCTATGAAGTGCGAGTGTGCTCTGAGTAATAATTCCATTTTAAGGCCAAACACAGAAGACATATATAATGCAGAGTATGCCCAACACTGGAAGATAAATGATGAGTTTGATAAAGTTAGGATAGCATTAATCAAGAGAACACTGAGTTATTTTTAACACACCAAACATCAAATCTATTGCAAGTGTGATTGGAAATCTCTTGCAACATGTCGTCATTCATCATTTGAGATTTCTTGAGAGGTTTCAAACACTGAGCTCATCTTACAATGGCCTGTGTGCACTGCAAGACACCCTGACTTCAATGCAATGTGTGACCTTTGCCTGCTATCTGCAGCTCATGTTACACTCTGTATTTCCACTTCAAGCAAAGCTGAACACCACCCCCAGTGACGGAGGCACCGAGGTCTCTGATGTTATTTTAAAGGTGTGTCGGCGCCTCAAAAAAATCCTCTGCTCTGTGTCATTACGGCGCATAAAACTGTCGCACGTACGATTCATTTCGCCGAGTGGATGAAAAGAAGCTGAAGAACACAAGAGACACGACGACTTACAGAGCACACCACCATGTTTTAATGGCAATACCCTGCAAAAACTTTCATCACTTCAAACATGTCATACAGTGCTGCGGCCTGGCTGTGAGTTTGTCAAGACTAGTGTTACAAAAGTTCTGTGTTGTGCGACAACAACATGAGTTTACAACAAGTATCACCAGGAAGACCCGATCAAATACAAAGGTGCACTACTAGTCAATGCAGCAGGTGATTTCTAGTAAATACTGTTTCTTGGATTGGGTTCAACTTGTTTTGTTCTTTAAGCAGCAACAATGTTAATCCTATCTTCCTTAAGTATTAAGGCAAAACGCTACACATTGCCATGTTTTGCATTTTGTAAACAACATCAGTAAGAATGAATCTCTTTAGTTTCCCCACTACATTTGTATTGCATTAAAGACATTAAACACGTGGAATTCACAAAGCTTAAATTCATTGCAGTCTGAGCTACGCACAGTGAGGAGTGCCATGTAGAACTGATTGAAACAGTCAGAATATAACACCACATACATCAATTACACAAGACAAGGGAATTATAGACCACTTACCAAACATCTTTCATGACATGTGTTCTTAACATTAGCACAATGTTGGTGTAGAAATGGGGTGGTTACTATTCAGCGGCAAGCGGTTTATTTCCTAAATACCTTAAAACATTGCCTTTCGTAAATACTCTCTTATTTTGCATAAAAAATTATTTTCTATGGGAGAATCATGTGCTGTTTAACTCAATGGCTTCTTCTGGAATCATGACAAGGCACTTAACTGGAAAACAGAGCAGGATATACCTTTGGGGCAGAATCACAAACGGTGCAAAACCAAAAGTAGTCCGATGAAGAAGAGGGCGCTGGGTTCCTGCAACACTACTGAGAGAGACACGACTCCGCTCATAAAGACGGCAGTTGGCATCAGATCTCTGCTTATGTCATGCTCAGACTGGGCCTCGGAGACGTCAGACTGTACGTTTGGTGCAGCCTCTATTAATGTGCCGGGGGAAGTGTGGGGAGTGTTTTCCTTCTCTTCCCGGGGCGAGGCGGACTGAGGAGCTACGCTTTGGCTCACCTCTGTGACACCTGTGCTCACAGGGGGGGTTTCCGTGAGCTCAGGTGACGGTGGAGCCTCGACTTCTGCTCCCACAGAGGCCTCGGTCTCTACCATGAGGGACCAGAGTGTCGACGTGCTGCCTTCACCATGTGCTGCAGACTTGGTGAGACTCTCTGATATTTCTTCAGATGACTTATCCAACGCAGCTGCGACCGTTTGTTCACAGTCTCCAGGCGAACTGAGAGACGGGACGCGTTCGGCTGGCAGCTCGAGACCGGAGTGACCGACTGATTTCTCAGCTGATCCGACCTCTCCGGTCGTTGACCACAGCTTCTTCGAGGTAAGGAGACAGGTGTTAGAGTCTTCTGACGGAGAGGTCTCATCACTGTCCGGCCACCAGTCGTCTGATGTAGTCTCTGGTTGTAGAGGAGGAGTCGAGGCCTTCAGCGGTGCAGCAGGACTGTTGTCTACGTGCTGCTCTGACGTTTGGTTCCCTAATTCACAGTGGAGTCTGGGTAAAGGCCGTGACTTATTTGGCTGCAATGATTCACTGGCACAGAGTACAGAGGATGGATTGGACTGGGGTGTAGTTTCGGAAGACGTATAAGGAGCTCGTTCACCTGGGAGTACAGTGTGAGCGGCCAGCGCGCCATCGGCAGATGGAGGCTCTTGGTTGGGTGGGATGTCAGGACCAGGTGGGTGAGCTGTAATCTGTTGGAAGTAAAGCAGCGAGAAAACAGTGACAGATAGGAGAGCGTAAAGACAAAGGGTGGAAAGATTTGTATTCAACATTTGTATTTCACACAGAGGACAAAAAAGCATTTCAGTCCGTACAATGCTTTTCCATAAAACAGATTGCATGCCGACATTGTAACTCTGTGGAAATGCAAACAAAACATGAGCAGTTATGACGAGACAAACATCTCTCTCAAAACAAATGTCAAAATCTTCAGGTTTTCAATGTGATGACTACCAAAGGATGAAGACTAAATATTCATTTATGAGTCAAAAACACAGGATCTGATATTATTTAATCCTGAAGTTTACACAATGAATTGGTTTTCACCTAATAAACTGAGCGGTGATTCTTTTTCCTTTGAGCAGCATAAACTGGATCTAATGCCCCCATCCCCACACAAAATAAAGCATTTTCATTTGATTCTATTTAAGAAAGGAAAACAGCCAATAAAGTAGAAACCGCGGTGGCTCTTATGAGGCTGCTGTCACACACGCCCAAGGTCATCATATCAAGATGAAGACATTACAATGTAAAACAAAAAGGCAGAAAAGAGAAACTGCACTCGGAAGAAAAAATGCAAGAGCAAGACATGTAAAACACAAACAACTACAAGGTAAAGCATGTTGGTGTTAGGCAGGAGAAGACGATAGATAACAATACATTATTCTCCACTTTATAAATAAAAGCTACGCGCTAAGGGAAAGAGTTTAACAAGTATTAATTAACTGTGCAAACAACTTGCTTTTTTCGTTTATAGAAACTGTATTTTCTTCTTAGTTTGACACAAAAGAATCTTTTCTGCCAAATCAATTAAAAAAATGACTCCATGGCAATGCAATGACTGTGACATTATCCAGGAAGCTTTTTGTGAATCAAACTGTAGTGCAGAGTAAACACTCGGCAAACGATTCACTTAAATTATGGATACAGGCGGAGGCAATTGCCCCTGAATTATATCCCCCAAAATACTATTCAACGACATTAAAGTCAAGTAAACCTTTACCGAGTAGAGAAAACAGATTTCTCAGTCAGTAGTTAATTGTTTCACCTTTACTAGTAACGCTACCAAGAGAAAATTAAATGCATCTGAAGACTGACATGAAACAAACATGGATAAGAGCATGCCTGATGGATACATTGACGTCTCAGTGAAAACGTAATATCACATTGTCATGTTAAGACGTGAAACATCGTAAGAGGCAGACTCTGGGTTGTTTGAGGCAGTTGTGTCAGTGCTGCATCGAGCAGATGTAACCTCGATGTGATAATGCTCATTATCCTAATTGCAAGAGGCCCGAAGAAAGAAAACAAGGCGCCAGACTGTAGCAGAGAATGTAGAGCTTTTTACAAAAAAAAAAATAAAAATAATTACCACCTGACACATGTTGAGTATCGGTCACGACCTTGGGATCGTTCATCAAGGTCGTGTCTGTTAATAAAACTACAGCTTTCAGTCATAACTGCAGCCTGCCCTCTTACAGAGTAGCAGGAAGTGCTGCAATCACAAAAAATACTTTATTCATATATGCAAATTCAACATTTAAAAAAATGTTTCAACTTTTTTGCAAATGCATTTATTTTCCTGACTTTCTTCACCAACACAAATAGAAAAATATACAGAAAAGTTTATTTCTTGTCCTTCAAGAGCTTAATGTAATTTATCAGTTTTTTTTTTTTTTTACTCTCTACACTGTGATAGCAACACTGTGCAATCTGAAATCTCATTAGCAGTTTCATTAACATTTTCATAAAGATACAACATAAACATAGCAGCAACAGAGTATACACTTAGATTCCCCAAAAATGACAACATACAAGACATCACACAAGACTCCACATGGTGTGAAAAATATTAGTGTTCTTTTTTACTTCTTATTTTATTCTTTTTAAAGAACATTATGACTTGAAGTGCACAAACTTGACCAGCATGCGTTATGAGATGAATACAACGAGATGCTGACAGAAGAAGTACGTCACATACAGTACTCGTGCCACAACGTTGAGAAGCGAGACATTACCTAAGTTGTTGCCGAAGCTTCAATGAGCTGTGAACAATATAAACAACCAAGCCAATAATGATAAGCTTTAAAAAGTCGAACAGGAACATTTGTTCATGTTTCTTGGGTTCATGACTCGTATGACGGGGAGGAAGAACTTCGCCTGCTTACCTGTTACACGTCAACAACCGCATGCAGATTTCGATTTGAACCCAAACTCAATGGAGAATTTTTCTAAATGTACGTCATCATTTAAGCACAATAAATTCATGGTAGCGTAATCCAAATCATGAAGCACTATTTCAAGTTTTCTACAGGACAGGAAGTTCACCAGGTCATCGAGTCACTCATGATTTAGTCTCACCTCGACATCGATCTCCGGTTTTATGATGACTGGACACGTAGCTTTTGGCCGCACCGTTCCCTCATTGGAGCACTCGGCTTGTTCTGAAAATGTGAAAATGGGGAAAATATGCAGTGTATTGAAATATGTTTGGGCATCTTCTTTTATTTGGTGGTTTTATTGACTTTTGTTTGTCAGTGAAATAGCAACTTAGGCTGAGTTTACGAGGAGACAACAAACTGGAGTTGGTAGATCGGGCACAATTAAGATTGTATGATTCATAAGAGATACTTTATTCAAACACACCTCAAAAAATATTCGTATTCTTTTAACTTGTTACCTTCGAATTTATTCAAATTCATGACACAAATCAAAAATGGTAAACCTGATATCCTTTATTTGTGCAGTTATCCGTTTATCTCCTTTCTTTATGAACTGCATCTTGTGTTGGATGGTTGATTAACTAAACATGATTGCAGACTGCAGTCATCGACAAACAGGAAGTGTGGGCATCTAGAGTAAATGGTAATAATTGCATGGTATTATGGTAACTGCACTTTTGGAGTTTAGCCGATGATATAAATTAGAATCTGTTCCACCATTTTGATCTGTTGTGGATTTAATCTGCCTCTCTAGCAAGTCCTTGAACTATATAAATGTGTACAACTAAATCTCCTGGGCGCCCTTCAACTGAACTCATCAAATACACATTTTAACACCGCATACGAGGGCCCATTATAATAATATTACATCTGGGTTTCCATTGTTCAGGTGGTAAAATTATACGACGATGGGGATTTTGTACAAAAGCTTTTATTTTGTACCTTTTTCCTTTTCTGGCTCCTCCTCTGAATCCGAGTCAAAATGCATGCTGAAAGAAAGTAAAAGAGATTTGAGTTAAGAGGGAATATCAAGACAAAACCACTTAATAGCACACATCTAATGATGCACAACATGATTGCACACTTCTACAGACAAAGGAATTGAAGGTGCACACAGAGACCATACACACAGACACCAACACTGTGATAATGACGTGACAACCGAGGCTCCATAAACACGCATTGAAAATGCACAGCGAGTAAACAGCGCTGATCTGAGTGAACCGTGGGGAGGTGCATGAGGTGAGACCTATTAAAGAAAGACGGTAAAGTTAGCCAAGGCTGAACAGTAGTAGGGTAAATTTATAGCCTCATCTTTTTGTTCTCCGACAGTTTTGTGTTTTCATCTCATTTTGTGCTTTTAAAAGCCAAATTTGAGCCGGCTGCCTAGCGCAGTGGTTATTTATCTGTGAAAAGAAGTCTGGCTCCACCACTTTCAGCTAAAATAATGAATCACGAGTTAAAAAGGTGCAAATTAAAAAGGGAAAGAAATATTTGTGGTATGGGTCACCACCTGTTTTGGATAATTACACCTATTCATCGCCATTGCTGTTCAGCTGCTGATGTCCTGAGCGAGTTGTTTTTAATCAAATATCGCTCCTTCTATTTTTTATTTTTTTTAAATGATAATAACGACAATTATTGTTGTTATTGTAAATGCTGCACAGGCTGTCTAGTCAGGCTTGTCTTTTAAAGCCAAAAGCCTCAGCAATGACCCATTTCATTGGATTGTTTGTTAAAGGCGAGGTGGCAAATTATCAAGCAAGATTTTGCTGACTCAGGGTAAATGGAGGCACAACGTAAACAAGCGGGAACTTCATATTTCCTAATGAAAAGTTTTGAAGTGTCAAACATAACAATGGAGAAACTAATTACAGTACTGGAGTAAGATCACTATTGTAAATACCTTTTCCTGGTTACACGATCAGAGCCCCCCTGACATTAATGACAGGAGCTTAATGTGACGATGGATCGCAGTGAGGAGGGACGTCTGTCGAAAGGGGGGATTATGCAACATTGCCAAGAGTCCCGTAAAGGATGCCAAAGAAAGTAAAGGTCAAGAGGCGTGATTAGCATGTGACAAGACCTACTGCAGCTATTTGTGCTCCTCATGCTTCCTGCGCTTCCACCTTCGTATCAAAAGGAGCAGAATTATAAACCAATGATGTTTTGACGCAGATCTTTCTACTCGGCCAGATAACTTCATGAGGCATTTGAACTTCTTCATCAACCAGACAGTGCAGTATTGACAGTAATGATTAAAAGCTAAGGCTCCAGTACAGAAGTGTGAAGGATGTCTAACACCAGCCATTTAATAGTGCCATCATGTTTTTCACCCCTTGTGAACTGCTATTGCTAACGGCTGTTGTCATAACACGCATTACTCTTTAAATTTGCAAAGTCTTTATACATAGTCTGCAACTGTTGTGACTATTAAACTTCTGGTGTATTACTTGAATAAAGCTCCATTGCACTTCCAATAAATCCAATAGAGGAAAGTAATAGTTGTATCTTAATTTCTTCCTGAGACTTAAAAATTAAATAAGATCACCCAGAGAATTTGATTTTTTTTTTTTTTGCTGTGTTCACACCAGAGCACTCCATCGTCCTTCCAGGACAGGATCCTCCCAACACACTCCCCACAAAAACAAAACTCTCGTATGAATAGATTGTTTGGGATGACAGTATGTGCAGACGTGTTTGTCCTACCTGTACAAAATAAGCCTTAATTTTAATAGAGATCCAGCTAACATAAGCTATTCTGCAGGGCTGCATGCACACTCACATCACAACAAGACAAGCGTTACGTTTGCATGTTCTCCCTTTACATGCAGTCCAAAAACATGCAATTCAGGTTACGTGGTGATTCCCAGACTGACTGTATGAGTGAATATGAGTGTGGTGACTCTCCCTCTGTGTTTGTCCAGTGATGGACTGGTGACCTGTCCAGGATGTCCTCTGCCGTCACCTATAATCAGCTCGGATGCAAGTTATTCTCTAAACTTAACTAACTTAACTGTAATTTCTATTTTATTCTAAACTTTACTTCGCCTTGATCTCAATTTAGTCCAGATAACAATAAATAACTAAACTCCAGCATCTGCAAATTGTCATGTAAATAGCTGAAAAGGATCCAGAACCAAACAGTTTATAGTGATGAGCCAACACTGCATTCAAAAGACAGCTGCGCTTGATTACAGTACATTTAATAGTAACTGCACCACTTTATTCTGTTATATCTACATTTACCTGGTGTGACTATATTTTAACAAAACCTAATCGGTTGCAGACTACCTTGTGTGTATTCAATATAAAAGACACGTTAAATACAATTTAGTGTCTAGACTTGCCTTCATGCCATGATTACCTTTCCACCCACTGGCTGTCTTATTTATATGTTAAAAAGTACCTAATCAATCTGTAATGGCTGTTATGGAGACACTCGTTCACTCTCTGCTCTTCAAACTTCTCATTTGCAATCAGTGACTCATCCATCCAAACTGCCCACCTGCCCCCCTTTCCTACTTCCAAACAGCTGCAGCAGCGAAGGCCTACATGACAACTGCATTGCTTTATGCCTGGTTTACTCCTTTTATAGAGCCCGTCAAGCTCGGGGACTTTGCTTACTATCTTCTCTCTCCATTACAGAGCATTGTGAGACTCATCACACACTTTCATGATGATGTTATGATAAATCGGGGGATTAGCCGACTTTAATAGAGTACAGAAGAATGCAAAATGGCCCGTGTGTCGTCCTCTAATTACACAAGGGACAGAAGCCAATTTATTTCTTTGAAATTACTTTTGCCTCCCTTGTGACCGTGACATGAAAGGTCAGAGTTAAATTTTAGTGTGGGGGAAAACGA
Organism: Parablennius parvicornis; assembly: GCA_900302745.1. NCBI lineage: Eukaryota > Metazoa > Chordata > Actinopteri > Blenniiformes > Blenniidae > Parablennius > Parablennius parvicornis. The sequence goes on along the minus strand of OMNM01052313.1, from coordinate 24,778 downwards.
CAGGGCTGAAAATGACACCTGCCCTTTGCCTATTTTGATCGTCTCACACACCACTGGGTGATTGGCATTCTGCGTGGGGCGTGCACTCTCTCTAAAAAAACCTGTCCTATATCTCGCTGCAGAAGCTGCTCACAACAGATTGTGCAGAGCAGAGGCAGTCGTAGAAAACCTCAGCCAACTAGACAGCTTTTACACCACCCTGGTGTCTCAATCAGGTCACAGAATGTGTAACTTAGGTCATGAACATCTCTGGTCTGCTTCAGACTGGAGTTCTTGCTGCATTCACTGCAGTATCCAGGCAGGACCGCTGTATGAAGCCAAATCGTTATTTCAGACACAAAACCTTACAGAGAATTAGTAGGCAAGTGTAGCTCTGTGGCTGCTGCACTGCTCCCGTGTCTCAGTTACATCTATCTCGGTCTCCTATGAGTTCAATGTGAAACTTATCCCCATAATGAGACCACTTCGACTCCCCCATCAGCCTTTACATTTCAACCTCCTGCCTGATCATGTGTATCCCTCCCCCATCTCTGTCTTCCAGAGCAGCCTTATTCCACTGAGGCATGGACGACACTATACAGCTGGAGGTGTGCTGTCATATCTGGTACCAAGACATCACCAGAAGATCCTTTAGGTCCTGTTGTACATTGTAAGGTGACGTCTCTACTGGGCCAGAAGCATCAATGGGCCCAGGCTACAACCGCTTTCGTTTGAGCTCTTTCACTACGTTCACTGCAATTTTGTAGAACCGTTAACCTTCTGCTCAAATCCTTATTTTTGCACAAACTTCAAAGACAAAATGTTTACTTTATGAATAAAACACTCCGCTTACAAACAGATGTCATGCTGAAGAGATAAGCAGCGCTTCTCACGTTACCCGTTTCCATGATGGCACCATAATGCCATGACTTATCCATGTATGTACACATGCTTTATTTTATGCACTTTACATTGGAGCCAGTAAGAGCATCCTAAATTCCATATGAGTTTGAACACCTATTGTGTTGGCTTATGTTTGACAAACAAAAAAAAAGCTGGTCTGTCTGGAGTTACCAGTGAGTTAACAAGTCTTTTTCAGACAGCAAATACAATGCACACACGTGTTAGGTGTTGTTGGTGAGATGTACCTGTACGTTTTGGGAGGTTTCAGGATGCCTCTTATGTACTGCGTGTCCACTTTAGTCTGGGCTGTGTCGTCTTCATAGGACAGGAGCAGAGTAACCACGTAATTCATAGAGGAGTTATTGGCCCAGTAATCGCCATCAGATGTTTCATAGCGGACCACAAACTCAATGCGAGAGCCGTGCGTGATATAAGGTGGCGCGAAGGACAGCTTGAAGGAGAACTGGTCAGTGCTGCCATCATGGGATCCCTGGACATATTCTGCTGGGTGGTCAAAGTAAGTCACCCAGCTGTCCATGGTGGATCTGATGTAAACTGATTTGTGGAAGGAGACGTTTAGGACCCGTATTAACCCGCTCACTGCCAGTGGCTCGTTCTCTACCGCAGACATCTGCTCGACCTCCACTTTGTGAGCCTGCACAGCCTGCAGCAGGGCACTGCCGGTGGGTGCAAGGAACTCTGGGAGGACAGTGTAGGTCGGCTCCCGCACAGGTTTCCTGTACTTTGCCTCCTCTTCCTCCCACCTGGCGCTCGCCTCTTCATCATCCGAGTCGAAGGCTACAAATTCCTTCACATCCACCAGGTCCCCACCTGTTGTGTCGGCAAATAGCACCTTCTTCCCGGCAGCGATGCCCAAGTGGATCCGGATGTACTCTGCGTTCTCGTCGATGATGGACTGGCCTCTCTTCCTGGGCACCGGTGAGCACCGCGGGATGAGGCGCACGTCGTCGGTGTCATCCTCCTCATCGTCATCATCGTCGTTCTCCGCCGGTGACCTGCCTTCCTCGGCCTCCTCCCCTGACTTACCGGTTCTGATCGTGCGAAAGAGGCCCTCTTGGCCCGGGATGGTTAGAAATGACATTTTTGCACAAACGGAGCCGTGCGCTGCGGCGCGTGCATATGGCGTCTCCAAAAGAATCTCACTACCAAACACTCATGCTGCGCGCAATGTTCATCCAGCGCTGCGTCCCCGCGTTACGCACGGAGCTTCTCCTCAGACAGCGCGTGGCGTTAAATGTCAGCCATGGGGAGCCTGCCTTCGCTGCCAGCCCTTGTGATATGTGTATCCCCCTGGTTTTACATGACTTTATGCATCGCAGTTTGGCCGCTGTAGCGGAAGAAGCAGCAGCGTCTAATTTTAGCACTGACCTACCGTGCACCCAGTGAGTTTTTTTTGACTTGGTATAATCCAGCGACTCCCCCTCGATAGATTTGTTTGGTTCGTGCTGGCTGAAAGCCCGCTGCTGCTGGGACAGGAGATGAAATTATTTTCACTTCAACTAATTGCCATGATGTATGAAAATGAAGGAAAATAACATAGCATGGGGATCTATCGAAACCGAAAGTATAATCAAGTACATTCTTTCTTCCAGGGAGAGACTCCAAGCACCTCTGCTGGCAGCCTATTTATCACAGGCTTTTTCTTTTTTTTTTTTATGATAGCACATCGTATTTGTTTACCGTTGCTGCAGTTCGGTTATAGCGCTCTGGTGAAAGTTTTGTCATCCAGCACCCTCGTGTGTGTGAGAGCAGATGTTATTGTATTATACGGCATTTCAGCTTAACGATCCCTTATTCAAAACTGATCCTAACATATTGTTAATATGTGGGTTTTTACAGGGATTTCCTTTTCTAGGAGGATATTTTAGATTGCAGTCAATACATAATGATTACATAGAAATCAACGTTGCTTTCTGTTATTTATTTTACCTATCAAAGCAGAAAAGTGTTAAACCTGCCACAGTTCACTTCCTGCAGATAATTAACTTGTCATCTCAGCCAATTCCTGCAGGTGAAGCTTGGAGTCTGCAGCCATGCCTGATTAATTACCAATTTCCGTTGTCTTTCCTTACACGTTCCAGAGGAGCAATGGAAATTGTACATTTGGTTAAACCTCAGTCCTACATGTAAAAGTGCGTCATTAAAAATAGCAGAAAGTGTGAAGCACAGTTGACAGCATTCATTTGCAGTGTTCAAAGTAGATGTTCAGTTTATTTTCTCAGTGTAAAATATCTACTCCTAAGCATGTTTCTCAGTGTAGAAAACAGCGTGGCAATTTGTTTGGAGAACAAATGTGAATTGAAAATGGCAATATTCTGAATTAAAAGCTTACTGGCTACAAAAAGTGGATGAAAAGGTTTATCATTTATCATTGTGAACAGGCTCAGCGATGACTCTGGATTTTGAAAGTAGTTTGCACCCAAGTATCAGTAAACCTACCTTATTATACATTAATAATTATAGCAACACAAATATATGCAATTAGTTATTTTGAAACCCTGGAAAAATGCAGTTAAAATGTAAAAATATTTGGCTGTATTTTCCAAAATGGAGATTTCCTTCAAAACTCAATTTGCTGTAGAGGTTTTTGCTTCTCTCTGTATACTTGATTTGCACATAACAATGCACGCTTAGTAGTGTCATCCATCAATCCATCTTCTACACCACTTTATCTAATTCAGGGTCACGAGGCGCAGAAGCCAATCCCAGCTAACTAGTTTTATATAAGTGAAGGCAGGTTACACATCAAACGTTGTCAGTCCATTACAGGGCAAAACACGGAGAGACAGACGAGCCAGCATGCTCACAATCAAACCAGCGGTTAATTTACAGATGAGGAGATGACTTCAAAGGAATGTTTGACACTATGGGAGGAAACCCAGACAAGGGGGAGAACATGCAAACTCCACAAAAGGTCCTGAACTTAAATTGAAACACAAATGTTTTCACTGTGAATCAGAAGCACAAACCATTACATCACTGTGTGTGCTTGATATTCCTTATTTAATCAAATAAGTGACAAAGAAAATATTCTGAGAACCATTTTAGGGACACTTTAATCAATTTAATGTGATGCAGTACATCACATCACTCTGCCATGAATTCTGATTTCACAAATGTTATAATGTTCAGTTTTCCTCGTAATCATCTGCAAATATGAATTTCAGCTTACATGATAATTTTTGGAGGTACTAAGCTGGAATGCAACATATTTTAAGGTGACCAATAGTATTTTGTCTATTTACATACATAGACAGGGGCAGTTACCACTATTAACAGTGTAAAAGAAGTAGCTGTTTAAAAATGTAATTTAAAACTAAAATTAATTTATATTCTTAATTAATTGTTTCACTATGTATTTTATTTAACCCATTTCAAACGATTGTAGCTCCTCTTGAATGCTTCTTGTTGCCGAGAGAACATGTGAGAGGTTTCTAATTGAAAGCAGATAGTACAAGATGTTTCAGGCATTTACCCTTTTCCTCTGCCACCGAATAAAACCCATCGACATCCGAAATCAGGTTGCATTTCATTCGATCCTTTACCTCGTGTCAGGTTGGGTCTCTAATTTCAAGTGATGTGGATTAAACATCTTGTAGTCTGAAGTCATCAGGCCATGAACAAGGTACACATTGGCAACGTCGCTTGTCTCTCACAAGGCAAATACGTAGAGAAGGAAATACACACGCACATTCATGTTCACACCGAGGAGCAAACTACAGTCCTTGGCCTAAAATGCATGATATTTGACAATGGAAGAAAATTAGAGAGCCCAGAAGATAACTAAAAATAGGGAAAACATGTAAACTCTGCACAGAAAGTTACTCAATCCGACTAATAGATATCCTTAATGTGAGGCAAAATGACTAAGCACTACACAACTGTGAATGCTTGGTAGTGCAAGAATCAAAAGTTAAAAAAAAATCAATCATACAAAAACATCAGAAATTAACAAAAAATCAAACACCTAAAAAGATTAAACAAATGCATAACATGTTACACACATCTTAGGGAAATTCATGTCCATCAATATTTCCGGTGTGAGCAAACAACAAGTATCCAGAAAGGCCTGCACAGAGGAAGAACATACAAACTTCCCACAGAATGACTTCCAAGCCAGACTTGAACTGTGGATATTCTTCCTATGGAGTAAAAATACTAACTTCCATAACAATGTGCAGCTCCTGGTTTTTTTTGTCAAATTAATCTGAAACATTTTTTAAAAAATCTGTCAACAGGGCTATTTTTGATAAATGTAGGGTCTCACTTCAGAACATGCTGGGAATGTTCCTAACATATAATGTGTAGTTCTGTTACAAGACACAAAAATAAATTATGTTGTTTTTGCATATTACGTTTAAAATAAACACAGCAGCTAGAATCAAACCTACATCTGACCCTGTGGCATTTTAAGGAATGATTAAACCCCAGCACTACAATCTAGTAAAGGGTTAATGAGTCTTAAAAAATATTGTGAACAGTTTTGGTTGTGTTGACACTGTCATCTCACGACGCCGCATCCAGCCGCCGCCGCAGGCACGTCACCGTGCAAACACACCCTTGTCGCTGGTTGGCTGAGACGTTTTAGCGCGGCGTGCCGTAGCCAATCAGCGCATTGTTTTTCTATCACGTCGCAGCGCGGATAGTAAGCTAACGGATAATGCAAGCCTAAAAAACTAGCATAAACAACGCTTATTGTTGCTCACCGGCTGTAAAGCACCGGGATATTTGGGTATTTGAAGCTGCTCCTTCATCGTTAGGATTTTATTCGATTCAATGCGACGCACGCGTCGCCGCGAGGACACTAGGACTCGGTAAGCGAGGCTAAGTTAGCGTTAGCATCGAGCGTGCTAATTTGTGGCGTTCTGCAAGGCCTCGGTTGAAATACGAGAGTTGCTTCCTGCTGTGGCTTCACTGAGAATGTAGGTTGCACTTCGATACGAGCATCGACACGAGGATAGATTAATTTTTTTCTGGAGCCAGTACAGCCGACGCAGACGATTTGCATTTAGCTTTATTCGATAAGAGCTCGTGGGGCTACCTAAGCGCGTTAGCTCGCTGGCTAGCATGAGTGAGCTGACGGACCGCAAACAGTCCGCTGACTCCGCATCGAGGAAACGCTGCCCGCCAACCGAGCGGGATGATGGCTGCACGGTTCCGGCCAAGTCCGCAAAAGTGAGTGACGAGTCGAACGAAACGGGGGAAGTTAGCAAAAACAGTGAAGCCGAGAGTAAAGAGGCGGCTGGACGCGAGAGCGAGGCAAAGGACGGCGACAAGGCGACAGTCCCTGCTGCACAAGGGGACCGTGGTTCGGAAAGCACCGATGGCTGCAGCACTCAACCTGTCAACAGCTCCAGCACCGCCGATGGGCCCGATGCTATCGACACGGACAAGCCACAGTCCTCACATACACAGAAGTCGGCCAGTGCAAAGGAGAAGGCAGCGGGCCCGGAGCAGCGGGTCCCCCCGTCTCCTCTGGACCAGTCCGACTCTGCAGCCATAGCAGCTGCTGAAGCTCTCGCCAGTCTGACGGGAGGAGATGGAGAAGACAGCCAAGAGACTCCTTGTTCATCCGAGAAGGCCAAGCATGGGAAACAGGGGAGCAAATTCAAGCAGCGTGGAGGCCACCAGTCTGCAAGAGTAGGTTCCAAAACACAGGCTGCAGCTGCAGACAGCTCCACATCTGTGCACAGCACTGACAGGGAGGATGCAGATGAGATGCCCGAAGCAGATGAAGGTGATGAGTCCGTGTCTGGATCTTCCTCCACGCCAAGCTCCTCTTTCCCATCAGACAATGAGGACAATGATGATGGGGAGTGTGCCATCGTCTCGGTAAAAATGGCCCCAGAGATGAGGCAGTCAGTGGCCCTGTTAGCACAAGTACAGATGAGGCTGGAAGCTCTCGAGAAGAGAAGTGCCCGGCTCCACCAGCGGCTGGAGCTGAAGATCAGCCGCCAGCGTCGTCCACATCTGGATCAGAGGAGCTCTATCACAAAAACCATCCCAGGCTTTTGGGTGACTGCTGTATCCTTTGGATGAAAAGTGTCACTTTGTCCTTACTGGGTTTTGTTTATTTCTAACTATAGCCATTGATTCCTTAACCTTTACAATGCAGCTGTTGAACCATCCTCATCTCTCAGCTCACATTGACGAGACTGACGAAGATGCTCTCAGTTACATGACAGATCTTGAGGTAAAAGCCTTTCCATGCTTTTGTGTAGGGTTTTTTTTGCATACATGTGGCAGAAGTAACCAATCTTTTCTTCTTCTTTTTTTTCCCCCCAGATTGAGACTTTCAAAAATAACAAACTGGGCTACAGAATTCGCTTCCACTTCAGACGAAACCCGTACTTTCAGAACAACATCATTATGAAGGAGCTGCACCTTGGTATGGGAGGTAAAAAGAAATGTGACACTGTGGCTGATAAATAGATGTAGGATCTAGTCAGAATCGAGACATTTTAAGCAATAGTACATTACAAGAGTGTTTCTCTGACTACTTTTGTGTCTTTTTACCTTTTCAAATATCTCTGTTTGTTTTGGGTTTGTGTGATACCAAGCTTTGCCGTTTACATAATCTTTTACATGATCATGTGACTTCATGATATTTGGTGCTTCAAACATAAAATAGATGGAATAACCACTAGAAATAATGTGAAGTGATGCTTATAAAGGTTACAATAAACCGTAATAGAAGAGATTAAAGATGGAGACTCCTTTTCACGACTTATATGTAGTGAAAACTTTAAAACAATGTCTTGAGTTTTCAAAATAACTGAACACGAACCAGATAACACTGACAAGGGAAGCACTTTGTTGGTTAAACATATATTCTTGTTTAAAACGGAGATAACTTCAAATGTTATACAGTGTATTTATCACATGAGAAAACGTTGGGCTCTCAAAGTACCACTAGTTTGCCTAATCTCATTGTACAATAGTGGAAGATTACCCGAATCAATATGGAGAATTTAGACATGTTTAATCCTATTACGAGATTATTTCATTGTTTTTCTTTCCTTGCACACGGTATAAGGCATTATAACATGCACATAAACTTTGCATAACAAAGTGCAAAACCTCTTTATCCCTCATGCAGGCAGCAAACTAAAACGTAAGGATCAACAGAATTTTTTTTCACTCAAATTTTTAATTCATGAATAGCAAATTTAATTTCAAGTTTTACATATATTCAGAGGTTGGATTTTGATTAAAAACCATTTTCTTCCTCACGTACCACTAGAGAGAGGTCTTGTACCACAGTGTGACAATCAATCGTTTTACACAGTAAATGATTAAACAATATCTGTCCTGGTATGTAAAGGCCGGCACACACTTCAGGATAATCAGGCCGATTTTAGTCCCGATCTCCTCTCAAGAATCGGGATCACAGGTCCAGCTGTCGGATGTCTGCACAATACAAAACGTGTCAGATTTCCCTGTGGTGTGGGGAGTGATTTTATCTGATCCACTCTGAAGGTTCTCAGAAGGAGAGATCGTAGATAATGAACATGTTCAATATTTGCGATGAGAAATCCTCTCGTGTGTGTGTGTTCTGCCCCGAGCGGCACGGTGTGCGACGTCATGTGACCCGGTATGAAAGTCAACCAGACTGAAACAACACTGTTGCTGCAGCCAAAGCCAGAAAGTTCCCGACTTTATGAGATTATACAATATAAGCAGAATTGCACGGCGCTATGATCACTCAGTTTGACTTTATTCTTCCTCACTGCTCTTCTTTAACTTTATATCATGTTTTGTTGTCTGTCACTCACTTTAACATTACTTGTTTTCAGAGATTCTTTTTTTTTCTTCCATTCACGCAGCTGTAACAATGAAAAAAATCAGATTACACATGTGCATTTGATAAAGGCCTAGTTTATAAAATTAACATAAACTTCAAGGAAACATTTTCATGATTCTGCAACGTTTAACTCGACAAGTTTCCTATTAAAATACCGGATCAAAATGTGACGCTGGTGGATTTCAGGCTCTCCGATGTCTTTCTCCAACCCCATCCTGTGGCATCGTGGACACAACCTGACGGCCCTCAGCGAACCCAGGAAGTCCTCAAGGGGCGTTTACGAGACTTTTTTCAACTGGTTCGGTGACCACAGCAACCCAGGACAAGACGATGTAGCGCAGGTACAGACGACTGCACGGTGACAGTCTGGGAGTTAGTCGAGCAGGAAAAATCCGTTTGGTTTGTAATAGAATCCATTTCTTAACCCACAAACGCTCCTCTCTGTGGCGGTAGCATGTTGTTATCAAGTAAAGCTGCAGTAAATATTCATCCCCTCCACAATGTGCATGATGGATTGTGGCAAGGTTTTTACTTCCTGAAGGAAAGTTTGCAGATCTGTGCTTGTTTCAGAATGTTATGCTTTGAGGTCATCAAACTAAATCTTTAGGATAAAGTCCACAGCTTTGAGTTGATGGGACGTTTTAATTCAAACTTTATTCAGATTAGCTTTTGATATCTCGTAGTGGTGCAACATTTGAGTTTTATTAGATTGTTTTCATGTTTTATCATGACCAGAGCACATTAACCTCATGTTCTTAAGCGTGAGCAGGAATCAGCATTGCGTTTTGAAATCCTTTTGACAACATAGAACTTCAATTTGACTTTTAATTGCATTCAAACAACCTTTTGTGTTTGTGTTTAGATCCTTAAGGACGACCTATACAGAGACCCACTCCGATACTACCTCACTCCTCTGTGGGAGCCGAGGGAGAACGGCAGGTAAAAAGAACACCCCTCCGATGCGTTTTAACTGTAGATTTTTATAAAACATTCCAACCGTTTGTCTCGACATTATAATTTACAGAAAGATTTGTTTTGTTTTTTGTTTTGTTCCTCTTCCCTCCTCCAGTAGTGGGACCGGGGCCAGGGCAGCCGACAACGGCAACGGAGACGACTGCGTCGTGATCTCCGATTCGGACGACGAGCCCGGCGACGAGACCGGCGAGGCCGAACAAGGCCAAAGTAGAGAGGAGGAAGAGGGGGATGAAGAGGAGGATGACGATGAGGAAGAGGAGGCAGAGAGAGCGCCAAGTGCAGGTTGGTGGAGGGAAGAAGAAAAAAAAAAGTAATACTTGGCAAACCACAAGTTCCACGTGTCCAGGTTATTTTTAAATCTTTGTTACGGAATGCGGCGCCGCTGCGTAGATTTCTTAGCCCCGAGTTCACTGGGTTGTTGTTGTAGCTGAAATGTAAATGTCTGAGTGGTGCGGGCTAAACTGAATAGACAAGGAATATCTCCCCCTCAGATGAGAGCCCAGAGGAGGAGGATGATGGTGGAGAAATTGTGATTGACGGTAAGACATCACTCTCAACAGCAGCGCTACAAATATACCATGATTACTCTTAAAAACCGTCGGGGAATCTCTGGGGTCTCCCTCTCATTCACACGTTCCACTCTCGGCTGCTTCACGGAGGGATTTTTTAAAATTTTTTTATTTTTCGGGGAGTTGCCACCATTTCTTGTAAGCACACGTCTGTTCGATTAGGCTCCGACGACAGCGACCAGGAGGAGGAAGAGGAGGAGGAGGAAGAGGCCTGAGAGGAGAAGAGCACGAGAAGGATGCATAATGCTGAAGAAGTCAAGTCACCACAGGGACCAGAGACGAGGAAGATGAAGAGGATGTTTAGTTGACGAAGACTAGCAGAACAAAAAAACGGAATTCTTCTTCCTGATGTTAGTCATTGTTATGCACAGAATATCTCATTTTTTTTTTGTTTTTTTGTTTTTTTATATATCTAAAATACACAAAATATTTAAAATCAGGGTTAACTGTAATGAAAAAGCCAAGGCAGCATGTTTCCCCTATTTTATACAGTCGGTACTGTGTATTCTGATGTACTCTGATTTACTATTTGCCAAAAAAAAAAAAACACCTTTTTTTTTTTCTTTTTTTTTTTTTTTTTTTACTTGATCCTGGGCATAAAATGTCCATCAATCCTTATGAACGGTGTTCTTCTGTGTGATGGGAACACGAAACATGAACAAATAAATAAATGATTGAAAAAAAAAAAAAAAAAAAGCCTGCACAAATGGAGGTGAGATTTTAATAGCCGCTCCTTTTGAGGCATTACAAATCATTTCAAATTCGTCCGTAAAATGAATGAAGCTTTGAGTTATTAATATTATTATTAGTTGGCATTCCAAAGTGAGGAGATTTTGGCTGCTTGCAGAACCTTAAAAAAAAATAAAAAATAAAAAAAAATAAATGTAATTTGATGACAGTACACTTCAGATGCACCGAGTACTGAACCAAAATTTGTTCTCAGGGATGATCATGGTGGTAGTCGTCGTGTTGCAAGAACCTTACTGACTTTGGAAGACATTTACACACTCTGGTTGTTGTTGGTTGTTTATAAAGAAACGTGTACTCTACTGTAGTAAATAGGAAACCGTTCTTGTTTTTAATAGACTTCCTGTGCCCCCCCTTCCCCTCTTTATTCCACCAGTCCCATCTTGTTCCACGCCAGCCTTCACACCCCCGTTAATGATCTGTAATTCATCTCTGATGTTTGGACTCATTGTGTAACTTGCTCTTCTTTTCCTGTGAATCTTACACTTTTGTAACACGCTCCGACAATAAATAAATAGTGCTTTTTGTATTTTTTCTTTTCTTTACATTTTTTAACTTAATTTGAGTTTGTGCTCTGAAAACAATTAAGTTTGTGTTTTGTTGTTGTTGTTTTTTTTTCCAGATTTGTGTTATCCTCTTCAAACTGTTGTATTTATTTGGGTTTTCTACACGTCCATTATGGCATGCCCGTGAGCACGAAAAGTACGGCAGGATGATTTTACTTACAGGACTGTAGAAGACATAATTTTGCTGTGCACAGTGTCGGTAACTGCTAAATTCACAGCGCCATCATGGGGTGCACTGTAATAAATCTAGTATTTGTATTTGCTTACTTTTCTTAGCAATGAACCTGTAAATAATACTTAAGCGTTGTCTTTTCGATAAGGCAATACGTGTTTAATCCATGGATGAATTTATCAAGATAATCAGGAGGTTGTTTTTTTTTTTTTTTTTTTTTTTTTTTTTTAAAAACCTTTTTAAAAACTTTTTTTTTGGTTTTTTTT
>OMNM01052291.1:0-12947 GCA_900302745.1 Parablennius parvicornis | reverse complement strand
TCTCGTTCTCCCCCCCTCCCTACCAGTTTCTGGTTTCTCTCTCTCTCTCTCTCTCTCTCTCTCTCTCTCTACTTGCAAGCATCTGAGGCAGCACTGGCACTGTAAAATGGGTGGCACTCCTGGGTGGGATCGCAGCCTTGAGGTGAACGTGGAATGCCAAGCAAGTTAAAAGCACAGAGAAAATTTTTAAATAAAAAAAAAAAAAAAAATTCAGAATGACACAAATAACTGAATAAAAGTGAAGCTTCTAAAGCACAGGTGAAAACTACTGTTTATGCTGTGAAAAGCTTAAAAAGTACAGGCGCCTGCGGGAGGACAGAAAACCTAGGGTGCAAGACAAGCAATCATCTATCATCAGCAGTAAGTAGAAATGCTTGCATGGGCTGGGATGAGCGAGACAGAAAGTGCCCACCTGTGGCTCTATTCTCTGCCTCTGTTCTCTTTGCTTTTTACGGCAGTGAAATTGCAGACTGCTTTGAACTGTTCCTGTCCTTTGATGTACTGGCGTCACTGCGTCAGCCTTGCCTTAACCTCCCGGGGGAGCCAGATAATGTGCCCATGTGCAGCATTGCATTTCTAGAAAGATCAGGCAGGGCAAAGGAGGATGTAGCCTCAGACTCAGGCTAGTGGTTTGGCCTACTTCCTGGAAGCATAGTGCTTATAGTGTGCCCCCTAGTGGATGGACAGGGTTTTACATATGACACGTTTTTCTGCTTCTTTAATGTAATTGACAATTTTGAGATTAAAGATGAAAATCAATATATAGCCAAAAACAATAAAAGTACCATCCATACATCTTTCACATCTCTTTATCTAATTTAGGGTCACAGTGGGCAGAAATTGACCCCAGCTTGCTATTGGTAAAGGCAGTGTACCCCCACAACTGGTCGCCAGTCAGTTCATCACAGAGCAAACTCAGAGCCAGTTACACACACACCCTCACATTTATAGAGGCAATTTGAGCTGTTGTAATCTTAACCCGAACATAGTGGGTGTACGGTCAGTGTGAACGTGTTTACTTGGCTTTGGGAGTAGAGTCAGCTGATCTGGGTCTCTTCCAGGGTTGGAAGAGGGTTGAACTTTGCTCAGCAGCAGTGTGAACTGAGAACGTGGGAAATGTCAACCCATCAAAGTCACACCACAAACGATGCCACCAAATCGCAGGCTAACATGCCAAATGCTGGCGCAGTTCAACATAGGTTTAGCGGGTCAGTTTCAGAGTGAAAACCGACTTAGAGTCGCCAGTTAACCTATTTGTTTTGGACTGTCAGAGTAAGCTGCAGCACCTGAAATGAGAACATGCAAACTCCACAAAGGCTACCAAGCCTGGATATGAACCGGCATTTCTCATGCCAACCACTAAGCACACTGTCCAGCCCTCTGAAGAAAAATAAAAAAGTTAAATTCCCAATTTTAGTTACCTAAAGAAATTTCCTTTTTTATGTTTTCCTTATGCATTAATAATTTCATCTTCCAAGTCTTAGCTCAAAAACCAACATCATAATTAATTCTAAACATAATTGACTCAAGCTGCTCACACAATAATCCCTCATCTTCTACACCTGCTGTATTCAAGTGAAGGGTGCAGGAAACTCAAGCCAATCCCCGCGAGAATGTTAACTACCACTTTCACTTTTAAAATATCCTGTAAAAAATGTTTTGGGCTTCTTTCTTTTGGTAATAAGCATGAAAAAAAATGTTGAAGAAAAAGGATTATAGAAAATCCATTCTTCTTTTGTTGTATACAATTAATGTGAAGGAATAGTGTCTCTGAAAGTAAATCAATGATTCCAATCAAAAGATATAGTCATTTAAATGTTACCTGTGTATGTTTTAGAAGGCAACAGCTTTAAATATTTCTCCTAAATAATGATAAAAATGAATAATCCATGAAGATTATCTTGGTGCTTTGAGTCATCTCTCTGTCATTAATAAATAACAAAGAATTCACCAAAAAGCTTTTTTGGTTGTTTTTGAACAAATTAATATTTTTGTTAAAGGTATTTTTATGTGTTATTATTCTGCTGAAATCAGTCTATAGAGATGAAGGCATGCACCCTTCTCAATGACAGTGTTTTACCAAGCTATTAAACAAAGTGTATTGTGTCATTTTCCAAATGTGGGATCAAAAGTGAACATATTTTGAAAAGAAAAAATGCAAAAGAAAAATACAGATCCCCCCAAATTTCCACAGAACTTTCCACATCTGGTGCTGAAAAAGCAGTAAAAACATCTGACCACTTCGTCAACCGCTGTCGTTCCAAGTTAAAGTACACACAATTGGTTAAAGACAGACTCAGACAAAATACAGCCACATGCTCTTCACCTCCATCCAGTCAAGTGCACATAAAATACCAAACATATTCATCTCCCTCAAACCCACCAGAAAACTCTCCCACATGCACATGAAAACACACTTTTGACCTCTGTTTAACCTTATATTGTGTGTCCCAAAAGCTCACAGCAGCTGGCGGGTGTAGAATCACGAGAATGGTGAAACTGAAACTGTACACTGATATAATCCTCGGCCAGGGAGAGAAAGAGAGAGAGAGAGCAAGAGAAGGGAACGATTGAAAGAGAGGAAACAGGGGCAAATGAGGGGATACTGCAACCAATAAAAAGGAGGAATGTTTGGGTAAGAGGTAGTTTCAGTCACGCCAAACAAAAACAAAAGGAGTCTTGCACATCACTCAACAGAAAAGCGACTGAAGGCATGATGACAAGAATTTCAAATATCCAAATTGTCACACTTTATTGAAAAAATGCAACCTGCCATATATACTGCACGAGTTTATTGTACATACATGAGCCACAATACCAGAGTGTTGAGCTGTGACTGTCAGAAAATACAGAGCGAGCTCTAAAGCACACAAAACTCATGCTCACGTATGAATTAAGACACTGTGTGCAAAGACTGAGGTTGTGAATGAGTAAAAAAACAAAACAAAAACAAAAGACACTTCTTCAATGCTTCTTTTGTAATGCTTTACATCAACATTGCTTGGATGGCGACATTGTATACCTTCCTAACACACACACACACACATTTTGCACCGAGCGTGTGTGAGCATGTGTATGACAGCTGTCCCTGTATGTGTAATAATCCTCAGTAAGCTCCATGGCTCCCACAGTCTCTTATGCTAGATCCTCTGGAGCATCTCTGACCTCACCGTGTGCTTTCCCGACACAGCCTCCACCCAAAGTCTGAAGAGATCGACAGGAAGCCACCAGGAGCAGGCGGCTCGCATACCACAAAGACAAGAGACAGAAAGAAACAGCAAGCCTGACTCTGCTTTAGAAAACGTGTATCAGCTATTGTGTCTTGCCCAATCTGTTTTATGAACTTCTTCAAAATCTGGGAAAGAAAATATCTCATAACTTTTCTGTTAAGGGTAAAGAAAATATATCCATCAATTTATAACGCTTCATCCATTTAATGGTCACAGTCAATCCCAGCTTCACAGAGCAAACAGAGACACAGGCAGTCACACATACGGGTAATTTTAGAGTCACTGATTAACCTAAAGCACAGGTTTTTGGACGGATGGAGCGAGCACTCACAAGGAAAACCTGCAAACTCCACATAGAAAAGGCCCCACGAGCCTGGATTCAAACCAGGGGTTTTCTCAGTGTGAGATACTAACCACTACACCCACTGCACCACCCTGCAGCACACCTTACAGTTATATACCCAGTGAATGAAAGCTGTTTACAATCTTAGTTTCTTTCTAGACTTAATATAAAAAAGGTAACAATTAATACTGACTTGTTATGTATTATCTTTCTGCTTGGCTAGCATGTAAATTTTCTTTCAACAGTTGATATAAAAGTTTAACATCCCCTCCTTTTTTTTTTTTGCCTTCATATTAACACCGTGCTTTCAAATTCAAGTCACACTTGTAAATACCATCCGCACAAAAACGACCTTCACATTACATCTGCATCTCCGCCTCTCACGTATTCTCCTTTTAGGAGCCACACGATCCCACAGGCTATAAACTTTCAAATTATCAAAGTGTCTGTCATCAACATCAAATTCATTTTTCTGTTTCTCCAACAATATGAAATGATGAATGATGTCTAGATAAACATGGACTCTGTTTACTCTATGTGCCAGCGCATGTCTCTGTGCGTGATATGAGTTTGCCCTCTGCTGTACACGTCGTGCTTTTTCACCAGCGAGAAAGTCATCCTTCACGTTTCACGCTCTGAGAGACACAGAATGCTTCTTTTAATGTGCCAGCATGGATCATTCCTTCATTAAGCTTGGAGCTAGTGCTGCCCCCCTTTGTGATGTTGGTGTGCACAGGAAGAGTCTGTAGGATGAAATGAGTGAAAATACACTTTTCATGACTGTTATACAAAAACAAACAAAAAAAAAAAAAACAAGTGAGAAATTCTATCTCATCTCCTTCTGATAATCAGTTGATTAACTCAATGCAAAAGTAGATACATAAACGATACACTAAAAACAAACATCTTGGTAAACGGACGATGGATGGGCAGGAGGTGGAGGGTCTCAAGTCTTTCACAGTGATCCGTCTTTAGGCGTCTTCTTTTGACCAGTCAGCCAAAACTCCCACGACATCCACAGTCGTTAATGTCACAGTGTCTATAAAACTCTTCAAAATGCCATCCGTGCTGATGGGATAGGGCTTATTTATAGTTGTGTATAATTCTTAAATATAAAAATAGTTGTTGAAAGGGGTTCTTCTGAGTAGCTGAAGTAGAGAAAAGATGAATGGGGGGTGGGGTCTTTGCAAAATTGTGCATACATGTCTGTGATACTCCATTGTGATTGCAGGAAATGCACGTGAAGATTTTATGACGTTCTTCTAAGCAAATAAAAAGCTTTGTAGAGTCTTTTAGCTGTTTATTTGTGTTGTAAGTAAAAAGGTTAAACAGTGTCCGAAGAGACTTAAAAAGTCAAATCCTCCTGACAGCTTTATCCTTTGGTCGAATTTATTTCCAGTAAAAAGTGATTTTTTTTGTTGTGTGAGTCATCGTCTGTGTATTCGACGGGATATTTTTCCCACAATTCAAACTAGGCAACTCAGGGGGCAGCAGAGAACTTTGTCCTTTGGTCTCTGAAGAGTGTTTGTCTCAGAAATTACTGAAGAGCTCATATTTCTTCATCCAGTCCATCTGCGGTGCCTTCTTCTTTTCTTTAGAGTGGACTTTCATCTTCTCCTCTGCGGCTGTGGCGCTCAGGCTCAGGCCCGTCTCAGCGAACGGGTCCAGCAGCCCGGCGCCCTCATCATCTGCCAGCTAGATGGGAGGCGACAAACACAGACACACATAGCGGATGATTAGGTTATTAGTCTCAAATCGAAAACTACAGACGAACGTGCTTGAGTGCTCACACTCACCTGCGTGCTGTTGCCCTGGCTGCTGAGGTCTGAGTGCGTGGACCTGATAGACTGTGTGGTGGAGCTGCCGTTGATCTGAGGGCCAGAGGAGCCGTTGGATATGGATGGTCCGTCGTAATCTGTGTACAAGGTAAACAGAAAAGAAAATAGTTTTTAAAAGCCTCGAGGCTGATTTGTGTTGTAGTACGTCGGTGTTCATCTTGAAAATGATTCTCACAAATACTTTTACTCTGACTTAACACAAGGATTATGAAGAGAGTTTGATTTTCTCCACCAATTATTATTGCCAATGTTCAGTGAAAGCATGTGGGCTGAACCAGCGAAAGAATAATTAAATTCCCTGCAGTAAACAGCACAAACTCAACATTTTCAACTGTTGTTGTATACACATTCAGTAGATGTGTTGCATATGCTGGTCTGATTATGGCTCACATATGGTGGGGGTATACAGTATCCTAAATGTTTACGTGTACGAGTCACTTTTCTTCTCTCCTTTCTGAGGGTGAATAGTTTGTAGTATGAAAGCATTGAATGGGGCCACATTGTGGTTTGGTGGTTCGTACTTTCACCTCACAGTATAAATATCCCAGATAGAGTCTGGGCTTGGTGCCTTTGTTTGGAGTTTGCATGCCCTCGCTGTGAGTGTGTATGTGTGTGTGTGTTCAATCCCACCACATGCATTCCCACCTTTGATATGGTTGACTGTGGGAATCACTCCCCTCCTCTTGAAATGCTCGTCTGTGTCTGGATCCACGACCAGCAGCCAGGTCTCGTCTCCTCCTTTCTTTATGAAGGCCACCACCTCTGCATGCCTCATGCCCTCGATGTTGACACCGTTTACCTGGAAGACAAAGGAAAAACAAACAAACAAAAAAAAAAAACATAGAAAGGTTATTTCATGTATTTCTACAGAAGACAATACGACTACATCTTAGAAATGGCTTTCAGGTGGTTTTACAAGCTGGTAACCAAAATTAAAACAACACAAATGAGCTGACGAGTTTGGTTGTAAAGGCCATCAAAAGTTTTTATTTGATTCAAACATAATCACACCTACACTTCCAAGGCTCATATCTTAATTTATTTAAAGTTAAAAATAAATTGCAATCCAGTCCATAATAATAATAAACGAAAAACTTATTCAGCGCTGTCCAGACAATATCAACACTTCTTCCTAACAAATCAGGTAGACTTCACTTTTTCCTTCATAGGAGACAAAAAGCTAACAATAAACAACTTTTACGATAAAAAATGTGCACACAAAGTTTAAACTGACTTTTATTTCCGTCAATTGCAGCCCCAGATTAACTATATGTATGAGAATCCTAAGAAACTGTGTTACCTCCTGTATCCAGCAGGTGGTGCCATGCAACCACATACTGATTGCGCACAGTTCTACAGTTATTTCAGACTTCCTGCACCTAATGAACACCATTTTTACTCAAACTCATACTGTGACTGGTGAATTTATAGTGTTTAGGTCAGCTGTGTATGTGCAGCTGTGTAAACTGCCTGAAGCTACAGTAGGAAATGTACACGTGCACAGTATGAACATACTTGTTAGGGGTCTACAATGTGACAGCATCACTCTGGTCTCTACAGCTGATAAAACAAGTGTGTGTTATTGCCTGCTTCTTATCTTGATGCACTGTTTCGACAGGTTTGTCTAGACCTTGGCTGCGGGGCTGGTAGCGTCACACCACGCCAAACTAGTGTTGGTACACAATCAATTATTGATGGCTCTCCTGGGCTCCAGCTATAGCGCGGGTTTCAGATGTCAGTGTCCTGAAGGGGAATTTGTTTAAAATTCACTACTTATAATAAGAGCAGTAGGAGACAATGAGGAAAAATCTAACCCTTCCAGGTTTATTTTTGCTCTCAACGCTGGGTGAAGGAAATGAATCGAGACGGGAGTATAGGCTAATTGCTGCAATGAAATGGACTTTATGGGCAATTCAGGAAAAGAAGTAAATGGGGAAATTGAGGGGAACAAGAAGAGAGTGGAGGGAATAGAAGACTGTAAATATAATGGAACAACGTGGGATTAACAGATGGAAAATGTGAACTACTCTTTTCCTCAGTGAAAGTATTTAAAGAATAATTTTCTACCTCGGAACACATGACATGTTGATAAAACAGAGATCATTGATCATCAAGACAGTTTGATACAGAGAGAACAAACATCTTTGTATTTGGCCTAACAACAGGTGTTGTGTCATGTTTCACACACTTCATTAACGCGCCATCCCACACGAGTTCTCCGCTTGCTGGACTAATTAATACAGGCTGTAGGAACCCTGTGAAATCTTATTTCTCATGGGATGGATCCCCAGGGAATTTCTTAATAATGTGTGAGAAAAAGAAGAGAGAGCCACCTGAAGTTCACGTCATAATTGTCTGTGAGAAGTATTTTCCAACACATTTGCTCTGTGAACATGAAACGTGATGTGAGACACTTTTAACTATCATTTACCCAGAAGAGCCTCACAACAACAGAGCCTCAGATAATCTCCACACTCTCTTAGATATTACTGTAGTATAACAATGGGGAGCATCTTGTCAAGAGGTACAACGGACAAGCTACAAGAAGTGATTCAATAATGACATAAAATCAAATTTGTAAACACTTTGTTAAAGACCACATGTGAGTATGCCGGGTGTTCATCTACTTTGACGTTAAATGTAATGTGCCCAGAAAGCTATGGCTTTAATTTCAGTAATAAGAATGAGCAAATTCTTTGCAAACAAAAAGTTGTATAATGTATTAACAAACAAAACTTCTTTGATTTAAAAAAAAAGGCAGCTGAGGGTGAATTATATTGCTATCAAAGGTCAGGCCTTTCCTTTATCATCAACGTCGTAGTGGAAATTAGATGAATATACAATAGTGTTTTTCATAGCTTGTTTAGTGTAAAAAATGAATTTCCATTGCTGTCTCCGCATGGATTCTGTGTAAAATACATCCCAGTAGTATGTTGTAAGGGACTTTGGCTTGTTCTGCTAGTGGTGCTGTTAGACTTTTGCCAACGACTGTAACATCAGATTTGACTTTTGTGTGTGTTCATGTGGTGGTATTTTTCTTTATCCTCTTGCAAAATATTGTGATATATGACATTTTAACTTCTATGACAGCCATCCATCCATCTCCTATTCCACTTAATCCAATTTCGGGTTGTGTGGCTGGCGTTGTTCCCAGCTGACTGTGGGCCAAGCCAGATTACACCCTGCCACAGTCACACACATTGACACTCACTTATGGGGAATTTAGAGAAACCAATTAGCTTCAAATGCATGTTTTTGGACTGTGAGAGGAAACCCGAGTACCTGGAGGAAACCCACGCATCCAATGGGAGTATAAACTCTTTACAGAGAGACCCCGAAGCCAAACCCGAACTTCATCCAGGCACATTCTTGCTGAGGCGAGAGTTCACTGAACTCTAAGTTGAACTAATTACTATCACAAGTTTAATTAATGTAAAAACCAACCTGTTGACTCCATTCATCTTTTCAAAGCAGCAATTATGTTATCCTTTTTGGTTTAACTGACAAAAGAATATAAGCTCATACTCAAAAAATTAATCCATTTGTTACAATGAGCCTTGTTTCACCGTCATTTTAAGACTGAGCGAGTGTGTTTGTGGGAGAGATTAAACTGATTATGACCCAGGTGTCGACTCTGAAGGGCATACAAAGAACAAGTGAGGGTGGCACTATGTTCGCTCGACCTTTGATGCCCCGCTGGAGTCTGTGCGAGGTTCGGAGTACACACTGCTGAAGCAGAAACTGATGAGGCGTTCACTGGTGTCAGTGCTTCTGCCAAACACTGACAGAAAGCCGAGCTCTCATCATAGCCTTTAGAACGCTGATACACTCCAGTGTAATGGGGCGTGGTGAGAGGAAAAGACGGCGGGAGACAGAGGGAGAGAGAGCGAGATCTGTCATGGTTGTTCACCTCTCTAACGAGCTGCTGACAGATAACACAAGCGCAGTCTTGATGCATGGTCAGAGACGGCTGTAATTATTGTGCGCACCCACACACTCATGCACGCATGCGAGCACATACACACTTATTTATCCCGGTTTGTTTTCGTAATAAGTGTATTTGTGAGTGTTCGTCCTTCTTCATGTCTCCCTCGAGGGAAGTCGGGGAGGTGATGGACTGTTTCTGTACTGCCATCTGCGACCTGCTACAGACAGGATGTTCCCACACAGCGTCACCATCACTTCCACGGGATCAGACTCTTCCACATTTTGTTCCACGACTTTGTTTACAGTCTGTATTGCTGTCGATCAGCACTTTCTAGACCATTCAATGAGCTCTCTACAATATGTTTGCTGGGCATTGGATACGACTGATTGTCCCTGTATGTCTGTGAACTCAGCTTTGCCCAGGAGTTGGGAGCAAGAAGTAGTGTGAAGTACTACATAACAGTAAACTGTCACTTTCATAAGATGCAGTACTGCAGGCACACACATTTCATATCACATGTGTTTATCTTCTTTGCTGTCTGCTCATTATCTCTTTTCTTATCTGATACATTTGTTTGTTTTATTAAGAACAAAGAAATAGATATACTTTATAAACATATTGTCATTTTCACTGAGAACAGACAGACTCAAAGCCAACTTTATTTATCTTCTTCCATCTCACCAGTCTGACATACAGTAAAGACCAGGTCCCTGCTCCAGGTCCTCTTATCCTTAGAAACACAGCAGCATGACGGCCGCTGATATAATGACGGCTGAGATAGTGGACCGAGATGCTGCTGGTACTTCATTAGATGAGGGAGAAGAAAAAAACATTTTGTAGACTTGGCAAATCTTCCATCTCTAGTTGCTTTAGTTTGAACTTCAGCTTATAAAAAATATCTACAATCTTCAAAGGAGACATTCTTTATTTATATGTTTTGCTGGAGTTAGATAGCTTTAAATGAAAATGTTTGAAAATATGTACAGATGCATCAATTCATTTTTGTCAGCTTGTATAGAAAAGGTTGTCTAACATTGTTTTTGTTGACATGCCATGTAGAAAATACCGACTAGATTCATGTCAGCAAAGTTTTAAATTAATATAATATACTGGGAATGTGAGTGGAAAATACAATGCAGTACAGGGACACCTACAATTGATAATGAAACGACATGTATAGGACAGAAGGATGATCAGCATCTTGAGGAACATATTCTTTCGGCCTGTCAATGACATATGCAAGATTGACACAGACTCATTTATTTTAAACACTAAAGATGTTTCTGATAATTATTTTTTCTTTTGACTCAGCAAAAAATCCCTATTAAGATGAGTCAACTTGTCTAAACTGTTTAACCACCTTCCATAACTTTACACTTTCACCCACATTGACCCATTCATGCACACATGCAGTATATGATGCCAGAGCTGTAATGGACTCCTCAGCGACTTATTTATTTGTTTCTTTAAAAATAAATTAGCCTAAAACCAAAAATACAATGATATGTTAAGTAATATTTAACATTTAATAGTCAATATCGTTCTAATCAATTTCAGTATATACCTGAAATATAATACAAATTGTTATCCTTTTTAGCATTTTTTTTTAAAAGCAAATAATTTTTCAGCATTACACCCATTCCATTCATATCTATACAGTATAGTAAGAGCAGTAGTGGGGGCTATTGAGAGTTAGGGGTCTTGCTTAAGGACTTAGAGTGGAAACTTGCCGACACTTGCAAACCTCCAGTCACAATGAAACTTCTCTAACATCACTACCCAAACAATCCCAACCTATCATCACATGCAGTTCATATCTGAGAAAATCTAACTGATCCCTTTTTACATTTGCATAGATGGCAAATGCATTTTGAAGCAGTGTGAACAAAAATAAAACTTTAGTTGGTAACCCACACACGCTCCTCCCTACCTCAATGAGCCTGTCTTGCGGTCGGAGCCCAGCGTGGTCGGCAGGTGATCCGGGGTCTAAGGAGCGAATGTACTGGCCAGGCCGCGAGCGTTCACTGTGGAGGTTGAAGCCATAGCCCGTCTCTGATCTCACCAGGTGGCACAGACGGGGGACAAGCTCAGACGGGTCAGCCTGGCGCTGCGACTGGGTCTTGGAGTCGGCCTCAGCAACAGCCTCCTGTATAAGAGAGGACAAACACATATTTGTCTTTGTGTAGGACACGATGAGGATTATGTTTCTACATTTTCATCCTTTGTGAAATTATAACTAATCATCTGGTACAAGTGTTAAGACTACGTAGCAATAATGCGACCACAATCACACTCAGGGCAGCTTCAGTTCATGAGAGAGCTGGGTGAACGGGTTCAAGTTCTCGCTGCGGCTACAGCAGACAGGGCTGCACGGCATCATAACACAAATTCATGCAATTCCAATGAATGAAAAATAAAAATAGAATGAGTGTAGGAGTGTAGAAAAACAACCATGTTTAACTTAATCCTGATTTGGATTTAATGACTGTAATACTCTACTTAATTAGTTGCTGTGGTTCAAATTACTGTCTGAGGTTATACAGATGTGAGTTCCAAAAATGTATTATACGTCTATACGTAAAACATCATCAACATAAACCTGATAAGATAAACCACGGGAGCTTCAGGTGGAGATTAGATTATTCAACAGCTGGGGTCTGGCTGATGTTGGAACACATGGCAACATTGGCAGTTTTAATGCTGAAAAAGCACACATTTCAAACGGCGCGGCATATGTAGAAAGCAGCAGTGAGTGAGTGGTGCTTTCAGCAGAGCTTGTGATGATTTACGAACGCAGGAAACAAACATGTGGCTGAGTCACTTTGTTCAACGAGGGCCTTTCACATCCGCAGTGAATTGTTTATACAAATAAATATGATTAGAATGAATTCAAGGAATAATAATGATATTACAGCGTTGTAAACAAACACACGTTCATATTCACAAAGTTACAATCTGAATAATTTTATGTCATCACATGAGCCTTTTCAGATTTTCTCCCTTTTCATGTTTTCATTCAGTTGGAAAATGGATTTCTGATTCTATTGCACCCTTTTTCTTTGTGGAGTGAACATGTCCATTTGCAACACCTCTCTCCCATCACTCAGCCTGAGTGAAGACATTTATAGAACCTGTATAATTGTGCCCAAAGCGCTACAGTGTGATCACACTGATTTCCCGCCTACACGCTCGGGAAGAAATGTGCTTGCGAGAGGGCCGACGCTTGGTTACTGGCTCCGTAACCCCAGCTCATATTAGCAGTGAAGTAATGGCCAGGTACAGTTGGTGTTGGGTGACCTGCGGGAGTTCACCGCGTACACAGTACTGTACGAATGTTGTGCACATGAGACATTTCATATTACACAGCTTCAGAAGTCTTTTGTTTCCACTGCATATGTGAAACTCGCACCAAAATCCAGCTCTGTGCTGGATAAAAATACATATAGAGCATGTGGGCAGGGTGAGAGAGAGAGAGGGAGAGAGAGAGAGAGAGAGAGAGAGAGAGAGAGAGAGAAAGAGAGAGAGAGAGAGAGAGAGAGACATAGAGAGAGACAGAGAGACAGAGTCAGAGAGAGAGACAGAGACAGAGAGACAGAGAGAGAGAGAGA
>OMNM01052280.1:0-32945 GCA_900302745.1 Parablennius parvicornis | reverse complement strand
AACCAACCAACCAACCAACACACCAACAAACACACCAACCAAACAAACAACCAACCAACCAACCAACCAACCAACCAACCAACACACCAACAAACACACCAACCAACCAACCAACCAACCAACCAACCAACCAACCAACCAACACACCAACAAACACACTAACCAACCAACCAACCAACCAACCAACCAACCAACAAACCAACAAACCAACAAACCAACCAACCAACCAACACACCAACAAACACACCAACCAAACAAACAACCAACCAACCAACCAACCAACCAACCAACCAACACACCAACAAACACACCAACCAACCAACCAACACAACCAACCAACCAACCAACACACCAACAAACAAACAACCAACCAACCAACCAACCAACCAACCAGCAAACCAACAAACACACCAACCAACCAACAAACAAACACACAAAAAGTCACGTCAGCTGTTTGGAACAAAATAATTTTCCAGGTGAGGTTGAAGAAAATACAATAGTCAGAACTTTAAAATACATGTGATAGTCACAGATTGTCCGAGTTCAGATCGTGATAGAGTCCAGAACAACGACTCCAACTGTAAGCTTCATTGTTTATGTCTGAAAAGCTCGGAGTCATCACCGGGCTGCACCCAGTCACTCTGCTTGTATTGATGGTGATGCTTCACAGGTCAGTTAATAGACACAAGCCAACACCCTCAGTGAATCAAACTGAGACCTGCAAGCTTTTCTGTTGATGTAATTTGCTTCTTCATGGTCTCTTAACCAAAGTACCACTTAAGTCTAATTAACTGTTCCTCATCTAACAGCAGTGGAACAACACAAGCAGCCGTCACCGGAAGCAACAGCCGGGAAAAATCCACCGCTGTACACACCGACAGTGGCGCTTCAAAATAAGCTTAGAAAGCTTCATATAAAGATTAATACTTTCTTACAAATTACATTGATAAAGAACAAGATAGTTTGAGAAAATAAAGGGAGAAACCCCAAAGTACAGCTTTTCTATGGGTCCAATGTATTCCTTTATTATTCTGGTTAAAAAAACAAAACACTTTCAGGTAAATATTTCTGATTTATTTGTCATTTTGAGGAGCCGATCGTTTCTCGCTGTTCCTGGTTTTTGTCGGATGCAGAGACAATGAACAACAGTGAGTCAGTCTTTTGTTAACTGACCAGTTTCCAGGAAGAGAAAAGGAGGAAACTGTCAGCAAAAAGTCCAAGTTCATAATTTTTCTCCAGATTAAAATAGAACTGAGCAACATAGCAACGAGCACAACAGAAAAAAGAAAGTGAGAAGATCATGTATTGTTCATTATGATTCAATAGCCTGATTTTCACTTCATAGTTGTAGAAATGTTTTCATCGTTTTTAAGGATAAGGTCGCGTTCTTCAATACAACTTCTCGATTATAGTGGACAGAGAGTTTTAACTAGTTTTCTCATCTTGTACATGTGATTGAACATGAGGCCCGTGGACCAAAAGCAGCTTGTCCAAGTGTGTAACTGAGGCCCCGTTTACACGACGACAGTTAAAATTGAGTGAATATGTATGCTAGAATGGGATTAAAAACATTTAAAGAACATATTAAGCCAGACTGTGGAAAAATAGTGTCCCCACATCAACCAGAGCCACGTGGTGCAACGGAGCCTCCAGAAAACCTAAAGAGATGAATCAGTGCCGCCCAGTGTCTGGGCAGGCGGTCATGTTTCTAGGGTTTGGTATTCTTTGTGTTTGTAAGTCAAACTGCTTCACAGCACAAATGACACACCTTGATTATTGTCCAGACTGCCACACTGTGTTGTGTTGATTCTGTACTACTCTCAGTGAAGTAATGTGATTTAGACTTATATAAGAATGGATAAGTAGAGCGCGTGTTGGATAAACTGGTGGGAAGGTGAGAACGGAGAGGTAGACAAACAGGATCAAGACTTTGGAAATAGATGATCCAGAAAATCTGGGGTTTTTGTTTGGACCTGATTTTTTCACTAACCCTGAGATAATTTGCTTTATCTATATATTAATCCGGTAGCGGCCATTACAGACTTTTCTGTTGCGCTCCGGGGAAAGGGAGGCACAGGGTAGAATGATTCACCATTGGCTTTCTATTTGAGTGGAGAGTGTCCTCGCGGGGGTCAGAAGTTTGAACGGAGTATATTTTGGGTTAGAACAGCCCATTTCCATTGTTCCACTGTCCAGTTGTCACATCATGTTACTCCACCAGGGGGCAGCAAGCCCATTGTTCCCCAACGCTGCTAGGGAGTCACATCATCACTAACACTGGATTGAGACTTTGAAATTATTGTTTTATGACCAATGGACACTCAGTACATATCATGACACTGGTTGAGATCCATTTTGCTGTTTTAATTGTGTAAATGGGATTATTATTTAAGATTTTTTTGACAACAAAAATATGGGAAACAGATCAAATTTTTACATAACACGTCCAAAAATTATGACTTTATTTTGTTCCACCCACTTATCCTGGAATATTTCCTGGGGCTCGGCGAGTCTGGAATGAAACTACGTGCTTCTTTTCTCAAATATAGATATAGATATAGAGATGCATCAAACCTGCCATTAATCAAATGTAAGTCACTAAAACTTTATGTTATAGTTGATTATAATATTCTTCAGGTTTTGTATAAAGCAATAAAAAATGATTGTCAATGAATATCTAAGAAAAGTTTAAAAAAAGAGAAAGTCAATACAAATTGAAAGGAACAGACATTTAAAAAAAAAAAGGAAAAAAAAAGAAAACAAGTTAAATTCCAAAACAATGGATTGAACTGTCTCAGTGACAGGAATTAATTTGTGGAACGCACTTCAGAAGGAAGTTAAAGAGTCAGGAAGTCGCCTAGAATTAAAAAAAGGCATAATGTTAAAAAAAAAGAAAAAAAAGAATGAAAATTAGATTTGGACATAAATAATGTGAGATAATTGATTTAAACAAACATGACAATGATGGTTTTGTATTTGTATATTGTAAATACTTTGCATAAAATGCACAAAAATTAGCCGTAAAACTGTAAATATCTAGAAAGGACATTAACAAGAGAAGTGACTATCTAACACTAACAAACATGAAAGTGATCGTACGGTAACAACGAGGCAGATTTCATAATAATGATCTTCTCTTCTGCTCCTTTTCATTCACAATGTCGGATCGGAGGTTTTGTTGCGGGGAGTGTTTTTTAATTATTACTTTTGAATGAAAAAAAAAAAAAAAAATATATACATATATATATGTGTGTGTGTGTGTGTGTGTGTGTATACACACACACACACACACACACACACACACACACACACACACACACACACACACATCCACACAAACTTCCTTGTCAAGCAAAAGGTGGAAATAAAACCTGATGAACCTGATTCTTTCCGGTTGCATGACCAGTTAGTGCGACTTAAGTAAGCAACCATTGTTTTTGAAAGAGGCTTCGTTGGCTGACGCAAATTGATCCCAAAGTATTCTGTCTCTTCAGAGCACTCTCCTGACCTTCTCAACCAATGATGAATAACATCTGGAAAGCTGCGATCGTCCTGACTGCCGCCTTTGTCACCGGTGAGATTACGAATAATGTCAATTTTATTAGATGGAAATGACAAAACTGATTTCTTGAAAACTGCTAGTGAGCTCAAAAGAGTAGGAAACATACTTAAAAGCCATCAATATCAAGTAAATATTGAAAATGTAGAACAAAACTAACCTGGTTGTTCTGTCAAATGTAGTTCATGTCTCATATAGTTGATTATGTTCAGTCAGCAGCGGCTCTTAGAAGTGACTGAGATTACAAATGTATGTCTAAAGTTGAAAGATTTTGACAAAAGATATTAAAAATCTAAATGAAATATTTATGAAGGGTGCAGAAAAATAAGCATTGATATTCTTCTTTAGTAACTTTCTCTGACATCTGCTGCCAGTTAGATGGAATTAACTTTAGATGAGCCCTCTGATTAATATGAACATGTTCGAAGCAGATGGATCCAACTAGAAACTACAACATCGATATACAGATGATTTACTATAACTAACATAATTATTGGGAATAATTATTTGTTTATTTTTATTGTATTTGTGATGTTTTGCAATTCTTTTTGTCTCCTGCCAGCAAAGGCTAGAACTTTGACTTTAACACCCTGTAGCCTCACTGGTTCTGTTTTTTTGTTTTTCCCCTCCTGTTGAACAGCACACAGTCTGACCTGTAACACCTGCCCCATCAGCATATTTGGGTCATGCATCTTTGGATCCACAGTCTCTTGTGACAACGCCACGTCCAGCTGCTTCACAGGACAAGCACGTAAGAAATTCCCGCAGCACTGTCAAGATAAAGACGTATCTCAACCATGTGGAAGAAGGAAACTCATCCACAGCAGGCAGAACAGAGTGAAAACCTTTGCAGGCCATTTAACTGCACAAAATTACAAGAAATGTCAATTAAGTCATTCTCACCATCATCTGCAGAAAAATCACAGACATTATAAAACACATGAGTGACACTAGAAATATGAGGAGGGCTTTTTAAAAAAGTATTTTTTCCTTCCACACATTTACAGTTACTGATGTTTTTGAATAGTTGTCAAACTACCTCAAATAAAGCTTGTGAAAGTCGCCTTGTTAGACACCAGCAGGTTGTTACAGAAGGCAGCAAGATAACAACACGAACACAAGGGCCAACAGCACAACACAACTGGTAAAGCCACAACAAAACAAAAGTCACAACACAACAAAAAAAGTCACAGCAGCAGCGGTCGGAGGACAGGCTTTGTTTCCAGGGTACAGTTTTTTCTGACGTAACCAAAGTGGAACCAAACGATGGACGGCAGAGCACATAAATGAGATTAAAACAACAGAGTTACCAACAATGATTTGCAATCACAATCATCATGCAGCAGCATTTTATTTCTCATTAAACTCTCAGTTTAATGTTGGTCCACTGTGCACTACTGTTGTGGCTTTTTGCTGTTGCGTTGTGTTCAGTGCTAAGTATCTGTCAACCCTGGCCAGTGCAACTAACTGATGCATATAACTTAATAATACACTGGAGTTCTGAGCATCAGAGAAACATGAGCACATGAAAACATGCAGAAGACAGTTTAGGTCCACATGCACCCAAAGCAGGGACTATTTTTCCTCCTGTGAGTAATCCTACCCTCTAGGATACTTCTAGGCTGGAAATGATGAACGGTGTCATTTCAATTACATTTGTCATTCAAATAGATTTCACCATATTGAAATGAAGTCTTCAAACACACAACTTCAATGTGACATAATCTTAGCTTCACTCCAATCAACAGGATAGAACTGATCTGCATTTACTCTTAAAGAGTCCGTAGCTCCTTCCATATCGTGGATTTTATTTGAACTGAACAGTTAACATTGTATTTTTGATGCAGAGTTTAATGCCACTGGGTCCTTGTCCCTGACAATCGGCGGCTGCATTGACTCTGACCTGTGTGAGAGGACCGTGACCGGCACCATTCTGGGCGCCGGCTACACCAGCAGCTTCACCTGCTGCAACACAGACCGCTGTAACAGCGCCACGTCCATCCAGATCTCCCTGACCGCCGCCCTCGGTGCAGCCGTCCTGTCCTCTCTGTGGGGCTACGGAGAGTTCTAGCCCCTCTCCCATCCAGGCAGACATTTTAAAAGGCTTCTAATCAACTCAGCCTCATCTTCATCATCCACTCACAATGTAACACACATCAATAAAAATCATTAACATCACACACCAACCTGTTTTCACACTTTGTTTCTGTGTGAACTGAAGCTCTCGCACTGAACATCACATCCAGCCGGCAGATTAAAATGAAACATTGTTTTTAAACTGAATTTACCTCGTAAAAACTGCCCAGATTTCTCATTAGGTTACAAAATGTGACAGCGGTGAGATGAATTCTGAAGAGTCTCTGCAGTCAGCCAATTCTACAGTTTCTGGAGAAAAAAAGAGATCATATCGAAAATGTTAAGTTGGTTGAATATGTCAACATAATGACACTAATGTGAACATTTTATATAATTTAAGCATTTTTCAGAGTTGAGTTGTTTCATTGTTTGGGGGTTATAATACCTGCTAAAATAACATCATGTTGATTTGGGCCTTTATAATGTCTTTTATTGACTTTTCATTCAACTACCATGCATTTCAAAGTACTGTACAATACACTTTCTTTAAAAGAACTGGTTGTAAAACCCTTTCCGAGAGGTTTAAGTCTTGCTTTTACATTTATTAATGTGCAGATTTTGCCAAATGCAGAAACTTTCTTGTGTACCGAGTCAATTCACTGACCTCTGAGCGTCAGAGACATCGATTCATATGTTACGCATGTTTGTGAACATGGAGGAAACTGGAGTGGCCAAAGAAAAGCCTCACAGACACAGGACATTCAAATTCAATACAAAAAGAAACTCAAGCTCTCCACGCTACAGCTTCTATAGTTTTACAACTAGCGTGGGGTTACAGGAGGCAGCAGGTTGATCAGATGAAATGAAATAATTGGGAAATATTCAATAGTCAGAATCATTTTATAATCAAACTACTGAAAAATAAGCTGAATTCAGTCTTATTTAATATCAGTATTTAATGTCAAAACTGTTGAATGTCTGTCGGAATCAAGAATGTTCTAGAAGGTAAAATACTGGAGCCAAACGAACGTTTGAATGCCAAAGGTTCCCTCTGGTGTTCACACCAGGAACTACAGCCCCTTTAGCTTTGACAAATTGTTGACACTATAAAGCCCTTATAGTTGTGCATTAAAATGCAAGCAGAATATATTTTGTCATTAAGGTACCACCTGTTTTATCAGTATGAATCCTGTACTTTAGTTTAACTTCCCAATATCGTGGAATACCAGACAAAAGGGAAAAAAAGCCTTGAAATGGGGTTTCACATTTCTTCAAAGTACCAAAAGGCCAAATTTTGATCAGTGATTTAAGTTCCCACCCGCTCAGTGGTTCTGGCTACTCTTCTCTCAAAATCAGAGGAAGTAATTCAGGGTAGGATTCAGGTTCTCTATCTTCTTCAAGGTGTTAAGAAAAGCAAGGTATGGATTGAGGGAAGAACCTCCGACATCAACAAACACGTCCCGTCGTCTTAAAAATAGCCTTTTGGGAAAAGCTATTAGGGGAATAATTGAGTATTTAATAAACTAAAGTGTTATATTTGAAAGGAACTGCTGTAAGATGAAGATGAAAACAAGAATCTATCACCAATGTCTGCTCACTCCTTCACAAAGCCAGCCAAAAAGTGTCAGTCTATTTTTTTTTTTTTTCAAACTTTTTCTTTAATATGTAAAAAACATCATCTTAATATCAGAACAAGTGAAAGCCCTGATGGGGCCACAAACCCACAGTAATAAGGGACTAACATTGAGTGGCATTTCACAGATTAAAAAAATAATCTGTATTACAACTCATCAAGAAACCTCTGTCGTGAATCTGTCACTGAAAAGCTGTTTGAACTTGGAAGTCCTGCATGCAGAGTGTGCAGAGAATACGATGCCTGACAGCAACACTGTGACTTTTAAAAGACATTTATAAATCCTCAACTGGAGAACAAGAGGAGCCTTTAACGCAGACATCAGTAACTAGTAGGAAGGGTGAATAAAATCAATGAGGAAGATGCAAATTATCCTCCCCAATCTAAAAAAACCGAAGTAAAAATACTACAATCTTAATAAAAAATGAATGCATAAAGCACACAAATACATTTTACAGGAACACAAACAGATATGCTGCAGCAGTACATTACAGCTGCCTATTCTTCTTCTTGGCAGTCCTCTGTACCGTCCTCATCTCCCTCCACTGGCTTCTCAGCAGCTGTTTCTCCTGCAGAGAGCAAACAAATGGTTATTCCCGTCAGATTGTCCTCCGTTGCCACTAATGAAGAGTTGGTTCGGCGGCAGCACCTGTGGTGGTTTCATTCCGTCGTGAAGCAGCCATGGCCTCTTCGATGCTGCACCTCTCCACGATGATCCTCACGGTTTTGGTCACTTCTGAGTGTTGAATTAAAAGTTCTTCATCGGAGCTTCTGCTTAAAGAATCTGAAACAGGATCACAGGAATTAAACACCAATTAATCACTGATATGATTCAAATAGTCAGGATGTTTATAAAACTGTATCAGGTGTGACATTAATCTCAAACAGGCTATTTTGGTTTGTGAGAGGAAAACAGAGCTCCTTGGAGAGAACATGCAAAATTATATTAAAGCGCTTTCAGACCATTTTGACCGTCAAGCCAGGAAATAGGTTTCACTTTTTGTAGTCATAATTTCACACCTCACATTGTAGCATCTTTATTTTCTGCTCAGAAATCAAACCCACTTTTTGCTGATTTGTTGCTTCCTCTCGTAGCATTCTTCTTTCGTTTCTTCGCTGCCAGCAGCTCATCGTCCGAGTTGGAAGACTCAGCATATCGAACTACAAAAGACCACCAACAAGTGTTTACACTTCAAAATGCACCTCAGGCCTCAGGTTTGATTTCCAGTTTCACTCCTACCTCTGAACATGGCCGCCATCCTTCTGGGTTTGAAACTTTGACTTGTGCTTTCAGAGAACAGGACAGATGTTCTCTTTGGGCGGGACTGAAGCCTCTTGGCTGTTTTAGTCAGCGGTTCATCGTCTGAGCTGCTGTCTCGATCCCAGGACTCTGTGGAGAGTGGATTTATTGCAGCAGCCGTTCTTTACAGCTCATATTTGTTGTCAGTAGACGTGTTTACATGTCTGCCAATGTGACAGAATTCTTTGTAATTCATATGACGCTGTGGCAGGTGATCAGATTGACGTGCTGTCGGGTTCAGTCAATGGATCAATCCCAACAATAGAAGGATTTTATGTAAACAGATTCATGTACAACATGTGCAGTTCGATTAACAAAGTCTAACAACATTTGCATTGTTTATGCATTTTGAACCCAAAGGATGGAACTCTGCTCAGACTTTAGCAGCCGGTCTGCAGTGTAGCTTATTAGAAAATATGAAAACATTTCCTGAATCTCACTCGTGACACTTCCTTTTTTTAACTTTGTGACTGAGCGTCTCTCACATTGAAATGTACCCCCCCCCCAAAAAAAATACAAACCCTGCTATATTTACTGTAATGTTCATCTCCTGTTGTCCTTCACCACGATATCACATTTTATTTTATGAGCCCCATCCAATCGCTTCACAACATACAAACATGGAAATTCTGTAGCAGGTGAAATTAGCATCTTACGATCTTAGTCTATCTGCAATAACATCTGATTTTAAAAGCAGCTGTCGTCTCCTGTCCTCTTTTCAAAAGTCACTCAGTGAAGAGCCACATGGTGGCGTTACTGTAGCGATGCCCACAAAGCTCTGACAGTAGGCAACAATCCTAAGAGTCGTCTACATCTGCTCTGATCAGAGCAACAGGATTCCACTACAACTTCCTATTAAATCCTAAATCCAATTAGATGAGTCCAATCTGATCACATCAGAGTCTTTACATGATGTACTTTTAATCCTTTACTCCGGCTCCTAATAACTAATGAATTTATCAAGCAGATAAATTAAAATAAATAAATAGTAGTTGTAGTATAACCCACTGAGAGTCTCCCACCTTTCACACTGCGTTTCTTTGTTGCTTTCTTCTTTGGTGAAGCCCTTCGTCCTCTACCAACATTTGACTTCTTCCTCTTTGATGCCGGTGGCGTTTCATCCAGACTGTCATCTGACGCCTCTGTGGCAGAAGAGGAAGAGGAGGAGGAATTAAACAAGGCTTTAGCAACATTTGCAGCTTTGTAAACATTTACAAACTCATCAATTCGTTCAGAAAATCATCATCAAATAAATCACAAGTTAATAGTTCAAGTGAAGCAGCCAAGCCTCTCTGACTGATGAGTACGTACGTTTATTTGTTGTCTTCTTTTTTGATGAAGCCGGAGATTCATCATCTGAGCCGTCGCTGAAACTTTCAACATAGTTGACTTGAAACAGGAGGAAAGAATAATTATTGTTAAAATGTGCTGTGCTGTTAGCCGTTAAATCCAAGACATTTTAGCATTGTTTACTTTATAATTGGTAAACACATCTTTATAGGCAATGAATCCAGGTATGAACACGGTAATGAAAACTAGAACGCTGCTCACCTTTCTGTGATCTGTCTCCACGTCTGTTTGCTCTCGTTTGCTTGTTTGGTGAAGAAACATTTGCATTCTTCTTTTTTGCAGATGGAGCTTCATCGTCTGAGCTCTTCTCTTCATCTGAGGACTCTGAAAGAAAAAGAGTTGAAGTCGAACTCAGTCCAGGAGATTTCTTTATTTTATGGAGTTTTGATATAAAGCAGATAGTACTTAATTGTAATTGACAAATTCAATTTAAAAAATGATGCTGACACGTCACTACACCTCGGTTACATTGTTTTCTTCCAAACAGTCAAAATCATATCATGCACGCACGTTTTCTGGTTTTGCTTTTATTGGTTCTCTTGGCTCGTGGTGCATTTTTCTTTTTTGGAACATTTGCCTTCTTTTTTGCGGCCGGCGGTTCTTCATCTGATTCTTCGTCTGAAGATTCTGTGGAAGAAAAAAAAACGGATCTGAGTGATGGATAGGTTTCTTCAGAAGCACTTTGAATCACGTTGAAATGTACTATATATCAACTTGCTCTGCCTCGCCTTGCCTAGATGATGGAGTTTTGATATAAAGCAGAGTGTACTCATTATTTGTTGAAAAGAAATTCATTCATAAATCGATTAATAATAAAATGAAGGTGCTTCACTCTTAAATAAAAGTTCTTGAGGGCATTTCCCTCCTTTTTTCTCTTGTGGGTATTTTGTGCCTGATATTTTTCTTAATGCAGCAGTTTTATATTAAATGGTTTGAGCTTATTCTTTTTGGTGAGTCTATTTAGCTTTCTGTAGTATTTTCTTATTTTAATACTCCTGCTTCACCCATAAATAGGCGGGGCTTTGCTCTCACAGATGGACTCTCGTCACCTCCGCTTCCTGGAATGCGCCTCCCGCCATCGGCTGTTTTGACGTCCTTCTTTGTTGGCAAAGGTTTTCGCTTCGCTGGACCGGTCGTCCTGTTTTTCACTTTTAACTGGTTTTACTTTGGGTTTTTGCCTTCACATCGTGTGGGTACTGGCTGCCACGGCCCCGTACCGCACCTCTTTGTTTTGTTTGGCCGGCCGGCCACGCCCACCTTACAGTTTAGACTTTTCTTTTTTCACTGTTTTTTGGGACACAGGTGGACAAGGGTTTTGTGTGGACTCCTCCAGCAAGAAGTAAACAACCTGAGTGAAATATAATAATAAATTGAAAGTTTAAAATCATCCTCGTGTCGGCTGTGGCCATGAAGAAGTTCCACTCTTGAAGTGAGTCCGAACATATTTAAGGGGACTCTGTCTCAAAACCCTCAGTTCAGAACATTGTCAAGACCCAGTTACACTGTTTCCTTGTAAACAGTCCAAATAATCCATCGCTTCAGTCATTTCTACGTACGTTTTGTTGTTTTACTTTTTCCCGTTCTCTTGCCTCGTGGTGAATTTTTCTTTTTTGAAGCATTTCCCTTCTTTTTTGCAGCCGGCCGTTCATCATCTGAGCCGCCGTCTTCCTCTGAAGATCCTTGGAGGAAAGGAACAATTAGATTTGTATCACTTGTGCAGTTTTGATCAGTTTAAATGGGACAATTCATTTTAAATTCATTGAATAACATTAATCCTTTATTTTCACAATTCTGAGAATGCTCAATAAATCAAACATATCATCATTTCATCAGGTAAACAATAAACTGATTACAAGTGAAAATGAAGCGTAGTCCTACATAAACACATTCAATTAAAAAAAGTTTGTTACAATTCCAAATGACAGGGATTCCTTTTAACCACACGGATGAAAAAGCCGCCACCTTCAGTAATTTGCACGTACCTGTATTTATTGAAGATTTTCGCTTTTGAGGAACTCTTGTCTTTTTTGAGGGCGGTTCATCATTTGACCTCTCGTCTTCGTTTGAAGACTCTGTAACAAAAGCAAGTCGAGATCAAGTGTGATTTCTTTTGGTTGAGTTTTTATACGAACAAAACAACACAAGCATTTAATACTGTTCACCATCTTCATTTGAGGAATTATTTGTACGTACGTTCCTTTTGCTCTTCAGGAACGTCTGTCTTCTTTTCATCCTCTGAGCTTCTCTCTCCATCCGAGGACCCTGGAAGAAAAAGTGAAGTCAAGCAAAACTGCATTTCAATCAATGCTTTGAGCAGACAAACAAATCAATTCATTAGGAGAACTGTTGTCAGATTAATCAAAAGTTAGTTACAGTCCTTCTGAAACTACCAGCTTCATTAAAGCAGAAACCCATCTTTCAGTAACATGAGCTTATGTTTACTTGTTGTTTTATTGTTTTATGAACTCTTCTGCTTTTTAGGAACATTTGTCTTGTTCTTCTTTTTGACTGAAGTCAGCGATTGGTCACCTGAGCTGTGGCTGAAAGTCTCAATGTAGTTTACTACAAACAGGAAGAAACAAGT
Source organism: Parablennius parvicornis (assembly GCA_900302745.1). Lineage (NCBI taxonomy): Eukaryota > Metazoa > Chordata > Actinopteri > Blenniiformes > Blenniidae > Parablennius > Parablennius parvicornis. The sequence goes on along the minus strand of OMNM01052280.1, from coordinate 20,443 downwards.
CACAGTTGTAAAAATAGTTTCCTGCATCTTTCTAGTGTCTTCTGACAAAGTCGCCAAGACATCTTAGTCTCTCACACCGCTGTAGTCTGCTACAGAAAACACTCACCATTGTGGGACATGTCTGTGCGTTTATATGTTGTTTGCTTGTTTTTTGACACAGTTTGCTTTTTGGCCACATTTGTATTGTTTCCCTTGTCGTCTGAACTTTCACCTTCATTCGAAGAGTCTGGAAGAAAAAAGAAAAAGAAGCTGGAGGTAAAAGGTTTATGCAGCAGATTTCATTTGTTGATTTAAAACAAACAAAAAACAGTATTTTCTTGGTACATATTTTGTTTTCTTTTCAGGTTTTAACAACTCACGTTTTTGCTGTTTATTTTCAGCATTTGTCCTGTTTTTCTTTTTTCCGGCCGGCGGTTCATCATCGGCACTTTTCTCTTCGTCTGAAGACTCTGTGGGAGAGTTGAGCTCGATGAGGCAGGTTTCTTTAGATTACAGAGTTTTGATATAAAGCAGATCGTACTCCCCTTTTGTTGTGAATATATTCCATCATAAAAGAACCAATAATAAAAATAATGCGTTTCATTCTGAAACAAAAGCCCTCAGTTCAGAACATTGTCACAGCCCCGTTTCCTATAAACAGTCAAAATAATCTCACGCTTCAGTCATTTCTACGTACGTTTTGTTGTTTTGCTTTTTGTAGTTCTCTTGCCTCGTGGTGAATTTTTCTTTTTTGTAACATTTCCCTTCCTTTTGGCAGCCGGCCGTTCATCATCTGAGCCGCCGTCTTCGTCTGAAGATTCTTGGAGGAAATGAACAATTAGATGCAGCCTGTTTGTATCACTTCATGTCTTTGTTGGCGCTGAAGTGAGTCACCTTTCACAAACTTGTCTGTTCCTTTCTTCTCTGCAGCAACATTTGTATTCTTTTCAGTTGTCAGCGGTTCATCATCTGAGCCATCGTCTTCATTCGAAGACTCTGTGGGAGAAAAAGAAGAGTCAAGCTTCGGTTTGAATTACAGTGTTTCTTTACATTGTGGAGTTTTTACCTGAAATGGTCACTTCATTTGAAGCTTTGGCAAACATTTTATAAACCAAACAAGTTAGCACGTCAGAGGGTAACAGTTCCAACATTATCAGTAATAATATAAAAGAAATGGAAGCTGCAGCAAATCTAATAGTTTTGATCTAATCCTGTGGGGAAATAGTTTTCTTGGATAAAGCATTTCTCGTACTTATTTCTATGTATCTGTTATCTATCTGTATGTTTTGTTGATGTGTTCTTGTTTCAATCATTCACCAATAATTCTCACCATGTTCTACCATTCTAAAAACCAATGAAACCCTTTTTTTGTACAAAGGGTCAACAGAATAATCAATAATGAAAAGCGTATGGTGCAGACATAATCTATCCACCAAAAGACAATAACTCCATCTGCTTATTTTAATGACGATAAATCGATTCACTTTAATGAACAATCTCAGTAATTTGTACGTACGTTTTGTGGTCTTTTTTCCCGAAGCCTTTTCGTCTTTAGGAACATTCTTTGTCTTTCTGGATGCCAGCGGTTCATCATCTGAGCTGTCGCTGAAGGTCTCAACGTAGTTAACTACAGACATGAAGTAAAAACGTGATTAGGCTTGAAGTGGTGTGAGTTGAAGATAAGTTCACTTCTACCTTTATTCACGGCTGCAGATCTCCTGGATTTCATAACTGGAGTTGTTTTTTCAGATTTCTTTACAGACGAGTTTCTCTTTTGTCCGGACTTCACTTTTTTAGCAGTTTTGCTCCGGGGCTCTTCATCTGAGCTGCTGTCTTTATCACGAGATCCTGGAAGGGAAATAGGAAACACGCACAGGTTGACTCTGCAGCAGTCTTGGTTAATTCTTTCAGTTGTAGGCTACACTTCAGACTGCACTATTCTGCCATTTTAAGACCAAAAACTCTGTGAAGTTGAGTTTAGGCTTTTTCTCATGTTCTTCACTGCTGGGCAAGTCAAAAATGTCTTTTCCTGCATGCCAGGCTTTTCCTTAATCACTTTATAACATTTTGTACAATTTTGACCCAAACTATAATTGACTATTCAAGAAAATAATCAACATTTATTGGCCACTAATAATGCAATGGAGCCTTAATTTCTCTCATTAACACTGGCCAGTCTAATTTATTGGAGGCTCTGGGGGATCATCTGTATCCAACTCTGGTCATGTGCCAACCTGATGTTTTATTTGAACCACTGGATTTGGGTGGTTTGCTTTCAATCCTCATCTTCTCAAGTAGAACAAAAGCTGCTTTCAGCTTTATCTGCGGCTTGTCACCTGAGATATCATCCAAGGCTACAAAAGATACAAAAATATACATTTCATATTTCAATTAAAAAAACTAACAGAACAATTGGTAAATTGTCTCTTCAGTTGTGTTCTTGTTGTCTCTGTTTTTTCCTAAATTACCGTGACGGTCTGAGTTGATGCTGTTGTCACAAAACTTTTTTCCATTTTCCCCTGCCTGATATAATGACAGAGGAGTGAAGTCTTCAGAGGTGCTGCTTTCCCTTCCTGATCAGAGACATGGTAAGATGAAGATCATGAAAAAAACCAGAACATCACTTTGTTGGATAAACGAATCATTTCCTTAAAGTGTTTGCTGTGTTTCACAGGAGTTGGAACAAATTACAACTTGAGCAATTGTCCTTAACGATAACAACGTTGGATCTGATTTAAAAGTAAGAAGTTAATTTATATCAAATCAGTAAAATGTTGCACTGGTTCTCTACTACAGTGAAATGCAATGGATCTTTAAAAATGGAACGATCCAAATGGCTGAAATAAATGTACAATCATAAATTATTCTGACTCTCGAACAGGACAGGGATGTGTTCATCAACACTTTTGTATCTGGGGATATCATTGAGGCACTTGAGCTGTAAATATCATTTGTATTAACCACTGCTAATTACAACCATGAAAAATATATAAACTTAAATAGATACCATGCGTTATCTCAGAGTGAGACCCACGACTCGGGGTAAACAATCAAAAAACCTCTGTAAGTTCCAACACTTGTTAAATGAATTCCGTGTTGTCGTCTGCTTAATAACAAAACCACTTGAATATAATAGTGTTACTCTTTTGAAAGCTCTACCACGGTGGGTTCCTGAGCACGACTCTTGACCTCCACCAGCTCCCAGGAGCGTCATATTGTGGCTCCCCACCGATGGATCACTTTGGTACAGAAATTTCCCCAAGCAGATTAATGAAGTGTGAGTATTATTGTTATTACTAAATCCTAAGATGCAGTCACAATCAGTTTAAAGCCACAATATCAAAATATCAAATGGACAGTTTTATAAACTTTCATTGCAGCAATGTTATAGTGGTATAACATTTCATTTCATTTTACAATGTTTAATCCACACTTGTTTTCAATGTATTATTCCCCTGTTTCATAGATCCTGCTACATTTGCTTTGTGGCGATTTAGTTTTATGTTCATTATAATATATAATTTGTCTGATTGTTGTAAACTTTGTTCATGAAACAGGAATGCAAATATTATTCAGATGTTATTACTGTTGTGCCGTCAGCATAACCACTGCTTTACTGATGCTCATAGAGATACATGACAAACAAATACCAGATTTCACCATATCACATCACACAAAATTCTGATATTTTAATAGGAATACATTTTTGAAATTGATGTCAACTTGGGTTAACATTCCCTTTGGTATCACACAATATCAGGGGTGTCCAACACTTTCTAATCAAGGGGTCACATTCAGTCCAATTTCATTTCGAGTGGGTTGGGCCTGTTAAATAGTACCATAACCTTTACATTTAAACTTTCATGGTTTTCTTTCTTGAAGTGCAGAACATAAAATGTAAATAGTTTTGCAAAACTAAATTACCACCAAAAATAAAACGCAAAAATACAGTGGAAGGTCCAGAAAACTACTGTTGTGTCCGTTGCATTGTGTATGTTTTTACACCCAGACAGCATGGCTCACTGGCTAGCATCCCGCTAGCAAGCTTTCTCAGCAGCGACACTGATATCTCAGCTCGGGTCTCGGTGTTTTGTTGCGTCCGCTACTATTAAGACATTTGATTAAAAAAAAAACAAAAAAAAAAAAACCGCTGTTTTCTTAGAAAAGGTTACTTGGTGGTTGTGTGGGCCGGCTTAGAGTCTCCCCTGGGCAGTTGTCGGTCCACTGGCCTTATGTTTGACACGCCTACCTTAAACGGTTAGCTAACTTAGCCGTTAGTTGAATAAATGGTTATTTCACAACCGCTATTTCTGACGAATATAGGAGTGAGGGTGTTTTAAATACCTTGAGAGTCGCGTACAGTATCGGAGTCGTTAGTGGGACTGTCCATTTTGTAAGATATTACGACGAGCGTTTTATGCTCCTCGTGCAAACTTCAGTTAGCTTCAGCTGGACTGATTGTTGGCTGAGTTTACGGTTCATCAGCCGGAAGGTTTCCCGCTCAAATGACCCGCAGGTCCGGTGCCCGCTGTGCGGAGAGTCTCCGGGGCAGTTAAAAGACCCGGTTCTGCTTCGGTCGGAGATGTAAGCGATGGTCCAGTTTTACGTTAATCTTCCGCCTCGGTTTTTGGAGGAAGGCGCTGAGGCCGAGCGTGAGTGAAGCTCACCGCGCAATTGGTTCACTGGCGGACCGACGTCTTACGTCACTGTCCACTGGCGGGGTGACGTCTTACGACACAAGGTCCTGCTTTTTTTTCTTTTAATCTTTATTCACAACACATTGACAATGACAACAAATTGCATTCAGTGAACAACAATTTTTCACACAAACATAAGGAATAAGTAAATAAAATAGAATACAATTTGTAGAGTTTCTCTAAAGAAATAATATAAGTAAATAGAAGTTAAATTATCAATTAAACAGAATAAAATCAAATAAGTAATACAGAGAGCTAAGCATGACTGGTATAAGAATATGAGAGACAAACATAGCAAACACTATTTAAAAGCAGGAGTTATGGAGTTTTAGGACCACAAGAAGGAAGAATCTCCTATGGTGCACTTGGTATGAGTCTGTTGATAAAGATGCTCCTGCTGTTGACCAGGACATCAGGGCGGAGGTGAAAGGCTTGAAGAATATTACACTTATAATGCTAACGGCCATAATCGTGTAATAATAATTATGCTGCTATGCTATTTGAACCCTAAGTGCTAGAATAGAGCGTCTTTATTATTAAACCTGCTGAAACAGTACGTTGCAATCAAGGCCATAGATAATGCCGGAAAAACATCAATCCTCCCAGTTGGGAATCACTGGTCTAGGCCACCAGTACTACAATGAGGCTATGCTGAAATGTTCGTTCATAAATGCCCCACTACTTCTAGGTTCAAATGCTTGGAAGGGAAATGTTTGACGAAAACATAGTTATGGCAGTCAACAGCTCTTTTATTAGACACATACAAGATAAATACACAAGCATTGTAATGTAAGACAAAGAGGATGTGATCATACAAATGGAAAGATCCAGAAAAAGATTTGACTCTACACAGAAAGCATTGTTAGGCAACATCAATCGAAGACAGTGTGAACATTGTTGTGTTGCTCCCAAACTACCAAACTCAAGAAATCTGTTGTTCGGGATACAAAATAGAAATGTGGAGGGTAATTCCTCCTTTAGGTGTCACTGTGGTTTACTTGTATTCTTGGAAATTATCACATTATCATTTCAATTGCTGGTGTTGTATGTTCTGATCACATCCCTGAGAAAGCAAGAGGACAATATCTGTTCCAATCAATCTCAACCCTAAAAGTAATCCAACTTGTATCTATTTTCAATAGTGCTACCACAGAAATACTCCTAGTGTACATCCATTCCTACAAGTACAATTCAAAATATTACAGCTGTACAAAACATTGGTAACTCTCAAAGAAAATCTGGTGAATGTCACAAATCTCAAAACTTTACCTACAAATACGAAAGCACAATATACAGTTGCATCTGTAATGAAATGACAGAGATTACCAATGCTTCATGCAGCTTATTTTTTAATGTCAAAGATGTTCAAACATATTTGAAGTCAACATCATCCTGATTCCTTGCACAGTGAAGCTCAGGCAAAGCTACATAAGGATTTTCAATCATTGATGACTTGAAAGTAGGTTTTAGTTGCATCTCTTCACCAAAAGATAAAACTGTTACCTGATGGATTTTGATATAAATAAAAAGCACTTAAAAACTCTTTGTGGTGTTAAATATGTAGAACCAGCCCCCGGAGAGCCTCTACTTAACCCTGGTACAGCTAAACGTCTTTTCAAGTGGAGCTATTCAGGCGACACAGTCCCGAGTTTACCAAAGGTCTGTTGCTGGGTGAGTCCGTGAGACTGTGCTGGTGTGTTTGTGAGTCTTGAGGGACTGACAGGTTATACAGCAGCCATTTTGCTGGCCTCTCTGACACCGCTGAGGTAGGCACCTGTCACAGTCTGAGGAAAGTGTCGGTTGGTGGCCTAGTAAGAAAGAACATCAAGAATGAAAATCAAACTCTTGAAAATCTGTTTAATAAAAGAATGCCACTCCACAAGATTGACACGGTCAATGTAGACATGAAGGAAAGCCAGATCTTTTCGGAACAAGAAGTCATTATGAGTACAGTACAGTAATAAACTATCCAGAGCTTATCAGGGAGCTTCTGCTACCAGGATTTGTAATAGCTCAACATATTCCAAACTAGTACATGTTACAAAAAGGTTAAGAACTAATGCCAAGTCAGAGCATTTTGGCAGCCCCGATCTGAGGTTAAACAGCAGTGCATGTGATCAGCACATTTCAGTTCCTAAGTTCTGCGTTGGATATAACATACAGCAGTGACCAGTGCGATTGAAACCAGGAAACCCGTGATTACAAGCTTGCTTTGAAAACCTGCTCCACACTCGTATTATTGTTTATATCCGATAGGCTCAAGAAAACAACAAACAATAGTGCAATAGTGTGTTCATTCAAAATCTGAACTTCGTTATTTTTCTGTTGAACAGCTGAAAAAAACTCATGACGGACAGATGAGCTGATTTTTATGCCTCCTAAATGGCTACATCGTGTTGCAGTAGCCTCATCTGTCTGTACGTCCACCCCTACAGGCGGCATTAGGATTAACACTTAACCTCAACTGCATGATTTGGACCATGGGAGGAAACTCAGACACACACTAGAAGAACATGGAAACTCCACGCAGAGAGGTTCACAATCTGGACTTAAACTGGGGATATTGGTTAGCACTGTGACCGTGCTAACCGCTACACCACCGTGTAGCCACAGGATTCACGCTTTTAAGGTGACCTGTCCTGATTGGATCCACAGAATTTCTCAGGAGAGCATCTCCTGAGAAATAGCTGACAACTATGTCAACACAGTGCGACCTCACAAAAAACACCAGATTATTGATCGATACTGTTGTAGGACATAACAAAATTAATCTTTGTTATTACCTCGCCAGCGAAAAACACTTTTCCCTGCACATCTTCAGCAAGGATGTCGTAAGCCTCTCCACTGCCCCCTGTCTTCACAAAACTGTAGGACATCTGGGACCACGTGTCTTTGCTCCAATGTGTGAGGAAGAAGTATATCGGCTCTGGGACTTCCTATTGACAATGCCAACAGGACAGATAAATAAGTGAATTATTCTGCATACCTACTTGTCTGTTAGTATCTAATCTCAGCATCTTATTACGAAAAAAAATTTAAGAAAAAGCCAGAACAATAATACCTTCACTTGGAAATACTGTTAAATCTTCAATTGTCCTTCAGATAAAATAAAAAACAAGCGAGTAAGAGATCATTCTAACAGACAGTGTTACCTGCTCTTTGAAAAGTTCACGCAGGACCTTCATGCACTCATTCACCACGTCCTTGTCCTCCATGTCCCGCACAGCAGGTACAGCATCACCAGAGACAACAGACATCAGCACAGCCTGTTTCCTCTGCAGAAAGACCGTATTATACGGTGTTATTGAAACGATGGCTCCTTTTCCTCAGTTACGAGTGTTGAGATACAACAAGAGGGAAAAACAAACCTGAGGATCCAGGTCATAGAAGACACTAAACATGCCTCTCTTTTCAGGACATGGTGGAATGTGACCAAAGTAGTCTGCTCCTTGGATTTTTTTGTCCCAGAATCTGTATGGGAACTGAAGAGCCATCTGCGGAAAGTTTTTTTTCCCCATTAAATCTAGATGCTTCATCAATGAAACAATCATTTTAGATTACACACAGTGGATAATAAAGTGCACCGGAAAAATAAATTAAAAAGTCAAGCCTCTGCGAATACTTTAAAATAGACCAGGCAGTAATGACTCTTTAGTTTTTTCCTTTACAGAAAAATAACAACTTCTTTCTTATTTAAACACAGAGAAGTTCTAATTTGACATTAAGCATTTCCAAGGTTATAGTATCCCGATAAACATCTGTCCGATTCACCAACCACTGCTAATATCTTCTTATAAAATGCTGGGAGGAATAGAAATATCATTTCATTTATATCATTTCACTTTGTTTTTCAGGTCAAATGTAAACATTTCCAACCTTTTCTATGATACCAGCTCCGAGACTGTGGATGGCTTTCAGTTTCCTCTCAGGAAGTGGAGGTTTGAACTGAATCACGTTCTTCTGAAGTAAAGTCAACGGGACTGTGACAAGGACCTGAAAGCAAAAAGAAAAAAAATTGTTGAAAATCACAAAATTTTTAATTATAAAAGTCATCACCACGAATGTTAATGTCTTAGAGGATCTCTGAGTGCATTTCACATGTTTTCACCTTCTGTGCTGTCCACTGGGAACCATTAGAGCAAGTAACTTTGACAACATCACCTGAGTAGTCAATGGCCTGAACCTATGACAAAAGAAAGGACGCTTCAGTTTATTCATCTAGACAATTTATAATCTGCCTACTCTAGATTCCAAATACTGAATTATAAACCGGAGTCTTTGTGCGGATGTCAAGGCCGTCGGCCAGTTTGTGGAGTAAAACGGAGTAGCCCTCCGTCAGTAAAGTGTGATCTCCTGAGAACTGGGCAAAAAATTCATTGTGGTCCCAGGATCTAGCCGATACCTGCCAACAAACAGAGGAATCACTTAAAAGAGACCAGGCTTTAAAGTCATACGAGTCTTCTACCATCGATACAATGCCATAAACAACCAAATACAATCAATATGACAAATACTGCATGTTAAATACACTTCACATCACATTTAATTCAGACTTGCAGCACAAACAGATTCAGAATAGAAAGTTTCCCATAACAATGTTACTTTGTTGTTTCAACTCTCATCTGTACCAAAGAAAGCAACACTGAGTTGCTTTAAGCTCTCAGTGTTGGTCACATCGCAAAAGATGAGGCATTTAGTTTCTCCCAAGAATCAAGACATACGAGGAAGAGAATGCTATGACGTTATGCCTTTTAAGAGTAACTGCTGTGCCTTTTGGCTCAAACTACAGCTGCACTCAACTGAAGTAGCTTGTAATCAAAACAGAGTGTAATGGAAGAGATGAAAATTGCTATTTCATTTGCAGTTACAAGCAACTAAAAAGTAAATACAAGCTGCTTATGACACACATTTATTTCAATGACAACATGACGTTATAAAAGTCCCTGTATTACACATATATACTGTAATCACTGAATATTGGGTTGGGTGTCTTTTCAAAAAGACAAAATAGATAAAAGGCTTCCTCATTAAATTAAATCTTCAGCTGGAATTACTCACAACACATCAAGAGATAATGAAAATAACAATGAATAATCTAAAAGTACAATTTAGTTGCGAGTAGTTCAGACCTGGTCCAATGTGCTTCCACAAGCGTACTCCAGGTTGCTGAGGTGAAACTGAAGCACTTTCTCCTCCAGCTCGCTGAACTGGATCCCAGACTCCTGAACAAAGTTCTTCTTTAATTCCTGAACTTTTTCTGAAACAATAGAATTCATACAGATACATAAAATGGTGTTTCATTTTGCTGAGCAAACTGGTACTTTATTTTACACAATTTCTATTTTACCTAAATGCACAGTGCTACTATAGGATACGAAGCTCATGACATGGTTGTGGAAGTTACAATCCATGTGTAGTGTTCATGTTCATTTATAGCATAGTGAAAATTTGCAGGTCAAAACAGAAAGCATGACATTATAAAAATACCAATACGGTTCTACTTGAAGCTGCTAAAACATATTCTAACTCTTTAACAACTTAAAGTCTGAGAATTTTGTTTAGCCTCAGTGCCCTTTAAACCTTGAGTGGAAACATTCCAAACAGTAACAGTTCAGCACCTCCCAATGGTGCGTCCTGGTTCTGTGACTTGTCTTTCCTCCACTCTGACACCACATCCAGGATGGCGTTGAAGTGAAAGTCCATACGCTTGTCGATGGCCGAGTCCGTCATCTGCCCTCCCTCCTGAATAAGGTCACAACGCTCTCCAAGCTTGTGCATCTTGATTCCCATCTGCAACAGAGGCGTGAAGAAGAGGAAAACTAATTCGGAGGTAAAAGCATTATGATATAAGGGAGAGAATATAAATGCCAAAAAAAAAGGAAAAAAATACTACAAGGACAATTTCTTCTGTGGTCACAATACGAAGTCACATCATTCCTTTCTCTTCTACTCTCATATTTGCATTATGAATGAATGAATGAAAGAATTTTTATCTTAAACATGTACATAAATAAATATATACGTATATATACTAATGAAATACCAATGAAAGTAAATACCAACGAAAGTAAAAGTAAAAAAATAAAGTAGAACCAACACATAACAAAACACTGCACATTGTTCGAAAAAGGAGTGGGAAGAAGTACAAAACTTTTTAAATTTATCACCCCTTTGTAACTATTCCTTAGTTTATACACAGATATCCTTATATTTACATAATACAGCTGTATAAATATATATCATATATACACTTCATAAATATCTATATAAATATATAATTACAAAACCCTAAATATACTACATAAAGATCCTTATAAGTATACACACACACAAAATTATAAATACATATACATATAAACATATATAAAAACTATCCCCCTAAATAAATATATAACACACATATCATATACCAAGTTCGTTACTCATATACAATCAACACTAATTTATTTATAGTATTTTATTCATAGATATATAGATTATAGCCATACTTCATGTTCCACATACCTTTTTTTAAACTGCACTTTGTTTTATTTCTGTCTCCAGACTGTTCCACAAAGTCACCCCACAGCTTGATACCTTAATGCTTTTCATATTTGTTTGAACCTTTGGTTTTTTGAAAGTTTTGGTCTCCCTCTATATTATATCCCACTTCCCTTTCACTAAAGATTCTCTGTATGTATTTTGGCAATAGATACTTTCTCAGTATTTGTACCATTCTGAATTTGACCAGATCCATAAATTTTAACATATGTGATTTTATGAGTAGTGGGTTTGTGTGCTCTCTTTGTTTTTTTCAATTCACACCATTGTCTATTATCAATTCTAACTTAGAATCTTTTTTGTGTCTCCCAAACAATATGATCTTTGTTTTGCTTAGATTTAATTATAATGTATTTTTGTCAAACCATAATTTTAGTTAATTTATTTCAGTTGTAATTTTCTCCAAGGTCTGCTGCAAGTTCTCACCGGAACAAAAAAATACTGTTGTCGTCTGCAAACAAAACAAATGTCAGTACCTGCAAAACTCTACATGTATCGTCGATATATAAAATATAAATAATTTTCAGACCTAATATTGACCCTTGTTGTACCCTGCATTTAATGTTCATGAAATCAGATTTATGGTCACCTAGCTGTGCAAACTGTTGCCTGTTTCTTATGACATTGCTTGAATCGTGTGAGGTGAGATTACATATTTTACAGATTTTTTTGGAAGTGTTTTTGGCTTCAGTTTTTCATGCACACGGGTTCAGAGTTGAATTAATTTCAATGCCAATGTGTAAGAGGTGACAGCTCTGCTTGACTGAAATAGTATTACACAATTATTTGTTCCATACATCTGCTGATGAAGCAGCATTACTCAAGGCAAGGCGAATTAATTTATATAGTGCCATTCAAACGCAGGGCAATTCACAGTGCTTTACATAGAAATTAAAAGAAATACAGAAAAACTTTATGAAGACATAAGAAATATATTAATCAAAGAAATACATTAAGGCTTTAAAAGAAATGATTTAAAAACAGCATAACGTTTTAAAAACAGCAAAAGAAGTAGAATAAATAGTTATGGAATTTATAGAGATAAATTCAGTGAATATACAATCTGTGGTTTATTCGAATGCCAGTGCAAATAAGAACGTTTTAAGTCCTGATTTAAAGGAAGTGAGTGTGTCAGCAGTCTTAACGTGTTTAGGAAGTTTGTTCCACAGGTGAGGAGGGTAGGAACTAAAAGCTGCTTCACCTTGTTTGTTTCTGACCCTGGGAACACCGAGTAAACCTCTTCCTGGTCTGGATGGTTTATATTCTACAAGTAAATCTGAGATATATTCAGGCCCAAGACCATTTAAAGCTTTAAAGACCAGAAGTAAGATTTTGAAGTTGATCCTTTGAGTATCTCAGTAGAACAGTGAGATCAATTTTATCTTCTCCATACAGTAGAAATTATCCAGCAGGAGGGCTCCGTAGAGTTAAATACGTTAGTTGGTATATCCTGCTCACCCCTCAAGCCAATTCCACTATGAGTGATACAAGCTCACATGTCCAAGCAACAGAGAGGGGAAAAATATAGAATTTGGACTTCTAAAAAGGTTTGAAAATATTCTTTCTTACCTGTTCGCACATGAGGGAAATTGGGTTATTTACACAGCCATTAACGATTTGAGCTCCTCGGCCCACAGTGACACCCAGAGAATTATCGTCCCACACCCGGCCGCCAATTCTATCCCTTGCCTCAAACACCACCACCTATAAACCAGAGGAAATGAAGCGCATACGTAAAGCTCAACATGCAGGAATCAACACGAGGTAAAATCCAAGGTAATAAAAGCAGTTGCTGTTGGACCATTTTTCTACCTTTGTGCCAAAGTTTTGCAGCTGCCGTGCTGCAGCCAGCCCTGAAGCCCCGGCACCGATGATGAGAACGTTCTTCTGCATGCAATATTGGAAAAACACTTACAAATGATTTTAATGATCAGATGCTTAACAATGACATAACTGAAAGGACAACCCACAGAGCAGTATCTTTCTGGGAGCAGAGGCCGTTTCACTGCCAGAACACCAGTGTTGATGAGGCCCTTCCTGGTCATGAAGTGGAGAACACGGTCCATCTCCTGCACGCAGCGCACACGCACCAAACCCCGAACAATGATGTGGACGGCACATTTCTGAGGAGTCAACACCTCCTTCAGAGAAATAAAATAAAAACATTCTCACTGCGGTGATTGTATGCAGCTGCCGTCAATGTTAAATATAACACAGTTCACTTGTCAGATGTCATAAGATTGTTAATCATCATCTGCAGTGTACCTGACAGTCTTTGTGCCAGGAGGCCAGGATGAGGTTACGCAGAGCCAAATACATGGTGGGATCCCTGGAAAATTCTGGAAACTCATAAAGCTCATCCAGCTCCATCATATCTGGCCGCACGCACAGGGCCTTCCCACATTCGTTAGGCTGATAGAATGGCTGGAAATATGGACACAGGCCTGGAACTGAGGAATAAAATAAGAAATTACTCCTGTGTGAATACCTCTCAATGGGAGGCCGACTGGCCTGCAAGAACATTTATCTTTGTTAAAAGTCACAATATGAAGTACAGTAGCCCCAACTGGCAGTGCACATCAACATTGAATATAAAACTCGTAAAAGAAAAATAGTAAAATAGTAGGGATGGGCACTTGTGTATTGGGTGAGTTTGGCCACTAGTGTTGAAAAACAGTTTCTCAGCCTGTTAAAAGTTTGAAGAGGAAACACAAAGGCCTCAGTCATTTTCATTTGCATGCCTTCCAGCTGAAGATGGATGGATGCATAGATTTATGTGTCAGTTATGCTTCATTTTTAATCATATTTTCTTCAAATTTCTTTGGTAGCTGAGAAATTGAAAGCTGAGTTCATCAAGTCGCATTTAGTTTGTACTTCATCAACCTATCTGCCTTGTGTCTGTATGTGCGATGCAAATAATATTGCTTTGCATTGCCACATCCCTACACACAGAGGAAGGAAGAGATAATACATTTATCAGTGGCTGTTGAATGGTGCCATCTCTCCTGCACTGACAGACTTACTTTGTGGCTGCACAGCTCTGCAGTGATCTGCTCTCAGCTCGCTCAGAGACATGGTGCTCGGAGAGCCTGAAGGACTCATTCCCACACAATCAGGGTAGTAAGCAGAGAGGAAAGGGCTGGCAGGACTTTCTTTAAACAACGGCGGCAAGATCAACATTGAATGCCACCAGCTGTCGGTCACCTCGGCCACTCTCTTTAAGAATGAAACAGCACAACGTTAAACAGTAAACAAATCATCAAGTTAGCTTTGAATGTCACACATGCTGGATGTACGTAGAATGAGTAACTATTTGAAAAGTGAATTATTCCAATCATTTGCAGTCATTTTATTTAGTGATATGTGCCGAGATATCAAAAAGATTATACCATGCGTCAAACGCTTACCAAGTCCTCTGGTTGGGAGCACTGGTCAGGTCCCTCGGTCTGCAGGCAAACACACTATTTTATAAGACAGTACATTGAGAATTGGTAAATGGCTGATTGTTGTAGTTTCTGTTGACCTTGATGTTGTTGATCTTCATTCCACAGCGGTATGTTGCTGCAAGAGAGGCAGTGAGCTGGATTTCTTTGGTCAGCTGTCGCCACTTCCTGCAATCCGGTTTAGTGCATTGAACCTGAAACAGGCATATTCATATGACCATTGATGAATTTGAGAATCAACACATTTAAAAAAAAAAAAAAAAAAAGAACAGTCAAACAATCCCATTGAGGGGTGTTTGTGCTCTTACCCAGAAAGGCAGCTGTTGATCTGCCATGAAAGCTTTGAGGCTGGGTTCACTTTTCCCATTACTAGTCCAGGTTTTCTTCCACGATGCAAAGATCTCATAGCCATCTTTGTGACTGATTTAAGAGGAGGAAAAACAAATTGTTTGAAATATTTTGTTAACATGAACAGTATTGAGTATGCAGTACTTTTTATTCAAAATGCTGGAAAATATTGAACAATTAATGTTTGATTTTGAATCAGCAGAACTATCTGTAATGATTTTGAAACCAACATTGACATATATGTTAAAGTCACTTGAACACCGAGGCAGCCAAATCAGTTCTTCAGTCAACATTTCATTTACCTTCTGTAGTAGTGATCAAAACACTCATTGCAAAAATGCTCTCCACATGACAGGTGATACCAGCGAGACGTGTAACCATTTTTAGCGCACCTACAGGGAGGAGACGGATAAGGTGACTTCATTGGAAATTGTCAGCAAAACTAAACACAGTGTGACTTCTGATGTACTACCTGTCAGAGGCACTTGCAAAACAAACAGGGTACATGGCTGAACACCCTGCCTTCTCACACTTCCTGTACTTCTTCTCAGACTGATCATCTTCTTCTTCAGTGTCGGTGGCTTTTCTTTTACTCTGAAGATGGGAATAATAACACGCACAAAAATATCTATAGAGTACTTTAAAAAAGGAAACATAATCAAAGATCACGTATTTTCTTTGTACTGTCAACACATTCATGTTGTCTACATGTCATGTGAAAAGCCTGGACTTAATGTGAACCATATATAACATTTAGACCCATAACGTGCAGGACCAACACAGGGAGAGGCTGATCCTTTACTTGTCCAGGTATACTTGAAGTTATTCATATAAAGGTTAAAGCCATGGTGTGCAGGACCAGCACATGGAAAGGCTGGTGCAATACCTGTCCAGGTGGAGGGTTGTTGGTGCGCTTCACTCGGACGTTGATCTGCCTTCCAGAGGAACGCAGGGTCTGCCCGTCACCTGGTGACTCTACAGAGCTTCTCTTCTTGGCTCTCCGAGCTCCCGAAGCATTTCCCGAGTAGTCTAATAATGAATAAAGATTCAAATATATTAATTTATGGGCATGATAGTGTAGCTAAATCCCAATCAGGCCTTTGTAGTGACCGGTTTCGGATTAAGTAGTTTCCCTGGTAACTGGTGACCGACTTCCTTTGACGTCCGCTGTTGCTGCTCGTAACAGCACATGGTAAAAGTCGGACAGAAATCCACAGCTGTCCTGGCGAACGTCATTTAATCGCATTTACGATAAAGTTTCAAGGTGTCGCACATTTTAGGACTCTTGCTTTAGCGTTTTCCGTAACTAGCAGCAACGACGGACACTAAAGGAAGTCGGTCACTAGTTACCAGGGAAACCAGTTATTCCGAAACACCGACAAAGCTCTTCATACTGGACAACATAACATCCAAATTGAGACAAATCAAGTTTTGAATCACAAACTGACTACAGTCAAAGAAACACGAGGTGAAGTATGTGGCCACCGTGGAAGTGGTGACACGTGTACCCATCAGACAACTCTTTAAATCGGCAAAACAAAGTCAGCCTGTCATTTTAGCATGTAGCGGCTGTAGCTGTAGCGCGTCGATGTCAATACTAACCTGCGTCCGACAGCATCGCTGACCCTCGAGTGGCTTCAAAACCCGGAATTTATTCACGTTTTTCAGTTTCTGACACGATTTGTGTATGATTGTGGGTTTCGTCTCCCTTTTATTGTTGTGGGGGGAGGAAATCAATGCGTCGTTGCTCCCAGTCCCACTTCCCGTTGCGGGGAGGAAATGGGCGTTTTGACTTATTGTTTTGAACTCTGCCGCTCGCCGTACTACACTGTAACCACAGCAACGACCGGACGCTACCGCGGATGGGCAATATAAACAAACGATGATTGCGACAGGTTCATTTCAGATGCTTTTCAACAGAGATTTTAACTCGAAACTGAAAAATCTTATTCCATCGCCTTACAGATCCTCAATGAGTTTTTTGCGATTTATTCGAAAAAGTTAAATCGTGAGTACATTTGTTTATCTCTAAAACAACACACTCAATTAAGATGACATCTTCTTGAAATGGATTCGAGCAAAGTTTTTCACAGAAGAAAACTGGACTTTCCTGTGACTGGTCTGAAAGCTTCACAGAAGAACCACCCCCAGGAGGTAAGCTAATGATGACGATGATGATAATAATAATAATAATAATAATAATAATAATAATAATAATAATAATAATAATAATAATAATAATAATAATAATAATAATAATAATGATAATAATAATAATAATAATAATAATAATAATAATAATAATAATAATAATAATAATAATAATAATAATAACGTTATTAATAATAACGTTATTATTAGTAGTAATAGTAGTAGTAAGAGTAGTAGTAGTAGTAGTAGTAGTAGTAGTAGTAGTAGTAGAGTTAAAAACAAAGTTCAGATCTTTTCTGTGCACATTGTATGTGATTAAGTGTATTGGACAATGCAAGATGTATATTAGTGTTAATTTTGTGTTGATAATGATGCTTTATCATGAGTAATTATATTAACAGTCAGTCTGTAATTTAGTTTTTTTGTACCTTTTCAATACATTTAACTTAACCTTTCATTTATAATGTTATTGTGTTTGTCACACTGATACAAAGATTAAAGACTGCTGAAAATTTTCAGTTAAATACCACTTTTTTGTTGCCATTATGTGACAAATGCAGTATATACACCCACTTTATTAATTAGTCGTACCATATCATACTGAATGTGTGTTTTTTCCAGAACAAAAACAAATAAAATAACAAAAATTATAAGCATGTGTATTAATACCCAGGGATGACAACAACCATAGATGTGGCTATTGCTATTCACAGTGTATTATCTAAGGTTATCAGAGTGAAATTCCTGTCTGTATGGTATCTTATAGTCCATTCACTTCTTCCAATGTGAAACAAATAGATCCCTCCTGCAGTTCACATCTGCTGTTATTCTCTCCATCCTGCAAATGTCCATTGTTATGTCCATCCATTTATTCAGAGTGGTGCTCTCTTGTGACATTTTTTTGCAGGGACCTTTTTTCTTGTCACCAAACAAATAAATAAACTGATATTTTTCTCTCTTTGGCCATCATTCGGGCATGAATCCAAGTGTTTCTTGTATTGCATTAGGTATTCCCTTCCAGCAATTTAACATAAGTCCCCCAAAAAAGCATTATAATGATTTGCATTCATATTTCCACAATTTATCACAATACTTAAAGTGTCTAAATTGTACTAAATTTCTCAAATTGTACTTTTTACCATATCAATGTGTCAATCGCAGACATTTGATTAATTTTGTATGAAATGTCAAAGTTCAATCAAAGCTCATTCTTCCTATGAACAGTGGATATGACACTAGTTAGTGAAATGGTGAAATAGTTCATCCATCCATTCTCTCTCTTTATCACTGTACCGTGTTCACCAATCTGGCTCTCACTTCAAATTGTGTAAACTACGCAGAAGTATGAAAATAATTTAAGACACACGTACCTTGTTGTGAACCAACAATATTTTCTCAGAAGAAATTACAATTGTCACATAATGCAAGGTGGGGTTTTTTTATACGGCAGGTCAACACTAAAAGTCTCGAACTCAGTAAAGTGATTCGTCTTCTTGAAGACCCACTGACTGTAAGTTAAACCTGTACTTTGTCATTTTTCTGTTCAGTTTTTCTCTATCCTAAGATATCATTTTGTTTTTTTCCTTGAAGGCTAACCTGAAAGAGAGACACCTTTTTGTGCTGAAGAAACTACTGAAAAGGAGCCAAATTGGCTTTGTATCCTTTTACCTGATCATTACCCGATGCAGTAAATCCTTGTCACTTACAGAATAGGTGTCACAGATCGCAGCAGATAGTCAAGTTTTCCCTCATTAGAATGTCACTGTCGGTGATGGAAATAGAGCTGATCTCATGCCACCTGAACATGAGGCCAAACGTTGCTCCCATGGCTCTAATTTACGCTGCTTCACTGTGTCTGTCAGCACTTTCCTTTCTCTAATATAAAGTCACTTCTCCTGATGATTCTCTATCCCTTCAAGTCCTCTTTGTAACTGGGATTCAAATGTGTATGAACCAGAAATGTCCAAAATGGTGAATTTTCTTAACCTATCTATAGATTTTGAAGGAGCTGACGAGTATTGCCAAAATACTAGACATCTGTGCCGAGAAAGTAACAGACCATCCTGAATATTCAATCATTTTGTGTGAAGCACTGAAACTCTGCAGGTAAAAAACTCAAATAGTCCCAACCTTTAAGTAAACAGCTTTTTTTTACCTCCCCTCATTAAATCATCTAATCATCATCATGTTCGTTTCCATCTCAGGCTTCCCTTTCTTAAGGAGAAGGCATCAGACGAGCAGCACTACGCTCAAGATGTGGTTGCTTTCCTCTGTCACATGGGTACACAGCACAACAAACATATTTGCGTACAGATTGCATTTAAAAGTATACTGATGGGTTTTTTTTAGCTAAAATTGATTTCTTTAATTTTTTTCCAATCTTCATTATGAAAGTTATCTATGAAAATAAGTGAAGCAGGAACTTCAATGAAGTACCTTCACTTTATTGATAACTCTCCACTCTATAACGATTACTATTTATTGAAGTTTCAAAAAGATGTAAAATGATGATAAAATGCCCAGCTATTAAAATATTAAGAGTAGTACAGACAATCTTCAGCTATTTCATTCTGTATATTCATGTAATTAATTAAATCAAATACTGCAACTTTGCCACAGTTTCCATGAAGGCCACATTTTTTTGAGTCAGTTAGAAAGATGATAACTCTACTTCATGTTTATTTATTTATTTATTTTGAACGAACAATTTAAAATTAGATACAACAAATAGAAAAGCAAAAAGCAAAAAGAAAAATAAATAAAAAGCCAATTTCAATATACATATTTGACTCGTTCGAAAAGGGATAGGAAGAAACCTAGGGTCGTGAAGTCCTACCCCCATTCTTCATCATTAACAAATGCAAAATACAAAAACTATACAGGCATTACAAAAAACAAAAAACAACAACAACAACAAAAAAACCTTACTCCAATCAAGCTATTTAAAAAAAAATAGAATAAACAAAAACACACAAAAAAACAAAATGAACTAACGTCATTAACATCTGCGAGATTTACATTCTCCTTCCTCATTTCTGTATTTTTCAAAGATATGTCTTTTGTACATTTTTTAAAATTGCATTATATTCATACTTTGTTTAATCGTTTTATCAAGACCATTCCACAAAACCACCCTACAAATGGAAATATGCATACTTTTTAAATGGGTCCAGGCATATTGTAAATTGTTTAGTGAATGTTTTTTTTTTACATTAAAATATACTGTATCAAAAGTCATTATTAGTATTCTGCTCTTATTATATGTATCTATATCTATAGATTTAT
>OMNM01052240.1:3959-16492 GCA_900302745.1 Parablennius parvicornis | reverse complement strand
TGACAGTGAGAAAGAATGACATTACTTGCATTGAAATTTTGCTGGTCTCTCTTTGAGAGCAGCAAAGTGATCAATAACCCTCTCACTGAAATCAGACGTGTTCCTGACGAGCTCCCTCTCCATGGAGAGCATGGCCAGTCCATTCAGACCTTCCTGGCTCATTGCCTTGGGCAGGAACGTCTTGATTCTCTTCAGTGTTGAGAAACATCGCTCAGCTTCAGCCTCGTCATGGGAGTAGTGATGATAATGTTCAACAGAGCCACAGTCTGTGAAATTGTCTGTTGGAGGTTGTTCTTTCAACAATCTGATCAGGTATGCTGGTGAGTTTTGGCGACCGGGTAAAAAAAGTTGAAATACCGCACAGTCCGAAAAGAAAACTCTCACTGCTGGGACGTGAGAAGTGGCCTGCTGCATGATCACATTTTTTAAACTGCACACCAGCCCGCTCTGCCCTCATCACATGGCTCCGTCATGTGCTGCGATGAGTTTCTCTCTGTCATCTTCTGACAAAAGCCCGGTCAGTCTGTCCAGAAGCACCCCAGCAGTCGACTCAGAGGTTGCATCCATACCAGGCAGAAACTCAAAGAAGCGCTCCGGCACCGCCCGGTTTGACTCGACGTATCTCAACACAAGCACCAGCTGCGTCTGTGTCGACACGTCGGAGTCGTGTGACTGTTTTCGGCTGCTCCTCAAACTCCTCATCCAGCGATCCACCAAGTCAACCAAACCAGGAAACATGTCTGGGATGTTGGAGGCCTCACCTTCGTGTTTGCCTCACAAAGCTAACTCAAACCCTCCACAGAACCTGACACAGTCCAGGAGGCGGGCTGGGACGTGTCGGTTCTTGCTCACCTCATCGTTGTGACGACGAGCCGCTAGCGTGTAGCTCTCATCCAGCTGTGTTGCGATGTTCACCCGCAGAATGCAGAAACCTTCAGACTGCTGTCCATGAGGGTCTCAGAGGACTCGTGTTTCTTCACCTGTTCAGACAGATGATGCATGGCGGTGACTCCTGTAGTCGTCCATGCGGTGGCGTCTGCCGTGCTGCCATCAGGGTGAAGCAGTGCAGGTGTAGCGGAATAATGCATCAGCTGCTTCACAGCCTGCTAGCGTGGTTTCCCGCTCATACCAGCTCCGTGAAAGTCCCCGGGGATATGATTTCCCTCCTTTGGTAGACACTTGTTTTATCTTTAGATTTAGTTTGAGAGGTCACAATTGTGTCACTGCCAATTTATCTCCGACACTACGACGACTGTCTTTCGATAAAGATGGAGTTGCTCCGTACACTCACCGCCATGCTGACCTCGAACTTGACAAGCGCGGTGCGGGCTGCGGTTAGCTACGTCGCTATGCTCACGATAGGTATGACGAAAGCACGTTAGGGCGAGCCCATCAGGAATGCATTGTTAAGACTATGGTGATTTTACATTAGAGTCTATGAGAGCGCTGATTGGACAAAGACACAGAGAGCAGATCAAACTGTCCAGAACTCTCACAGCCCTGTAACGCTGTGGAAAAATAGAAAATCCCTCCTTTTTCCCCGTTGGTGGGGCGTCGTCCATCGCCCTCATAGACAAACCGCCCATGGTCCAGTGTTTAAAACTTATTACAGCTGAGGAGAAAATCTCCACGTGTTCGGACAACCAAGTGCAGACTGAAGCTACAAAATCAATTCTTTGTCATTTTTAATTATTCTGCTGACTTTGTGAATAGTTTATTCTACATTTTGTTCGTCTCAATGGTGATGATGGTAAGGCTCCGCCTCCACGTTCACTCCTGACTGCACCTCACTGTCCGGACCGCAGACATTCTTGCCTCACAGAGACTATCCCTGGTTTCAATTCAGCCTTTGCCAACCTTTTGTTTGTGTGTTTTTGTTCTCTGATTTCCCTTCACAGTCAAATCAGATTATTTTGAGGTCAAGAGGAAACTCCACAATCACCCTTAGAGGTAATTCTGGCGAGACTGTGCGTCTCTGTGTTTGAATGTGACGAATCGGGTGTTTTCACAGAGCAGCTTGAAGTAAAGTGTGAGTAACACCACATTTTGATCTTTAAATTAACAAGAAGTACACAAACACGTTGTACTGCTGCTTTAGTGTCATGGAAGTTAGGAATTTGTTACTAACAAACGTCGTCGTTTCTTCTTTTCTGGATTCTGACAGCAGCTTTAACGCTGGAGGCGGCCTGTGAAGTGGGAAATGGAACTTTTCTAATTTGAAATGATCACAGCGGAATAAACACAGCATTATTATTTTTCTGGGAAAATGTAATTTGATTGAGGGTTGTTTTATTTTATTCTATTCAGTTCTGTTTTTTGTTTGCACAATTCATCGTACCCCCTGAAAAAAACCCAAAAACTACATGAAACACCTCCTTCAAAATGTCATAATTCTGGTACACATGCACAGACACTAGCCACAGAGGTTCTGAGGCTGTAATTGCTGTTGTTTTTCACCTCCATTTAATCAGGCCATTAACTCTTCCATTAAACCTGCATTTCCATCACATTTCTGGGTCAACAGGGGCAATTTAGAGCAACGTGTGGCGAACAGAGTGGCTCTCAGTGATGGAGAATAGGGGCTTTGATGACGTCTGGCGTCGACGCGTGACTGCTCTGACGCCTGTAAATCGGTTGAATCGGGAGGTAAGCTGCAGTGTGCGATGGAGGACTGGATTTAAATCAGTGGCTCTCTGTTCGTCTGTCAGAAGGAACTCCAGTGCGTCGCGTCAAAAGTCATGAGAAACAACAACAACAAAACTCAATACACTGACTCCGATTTGTTTTTCTTTTTTAAACTTTATTGACGAGTGACTACATCCAGACTGATCAACAGATTTTAAAAAATGGGGAATAAGTCCGGTCATAACACAGCGTCTTTCCAGAAATCCAGTATGTTGCCCGCTGGGCTTTGGTTGCTGGGTGATACGACTTGTTTTGTTCTGTCCGTGACGCCTCATGCATAGACATGTGGAAAAAAAACCCAAACAGACTCTGGAGGACGACGCCCCAGAGGGGGGATGTGTTTATGTGTGTGTGGCAGATGGCAGCCTCACACCAGGCATCCGAAGCAGGAGGGGTAGGCACATATTTCACAGGGATCTGAAGGCGTGATGATATACACTGAGAAGCAGGGAAAAGAGTGGAAACACATTAAATAATGTTCATCTGACCTCAAACACATTTTTGTGCTGTACATGGAGGCGTCTCAGTTTCAACGCCGCCATCAGTGGTGACCTCAGCCGGTTCAGGCCAACTGAGCAACAAGTGTGTCCCTTGAGGTTTTGTAGCTCTTGAAGGACTGAATGTGTTCAGTTTTCCACAAACCACGTATCTCACGTTATCATTTCAGAGTCACTTTTTGATGCAGCGTGTGCCTCACACAATGAGTAAACAGTGGAAGTCACTAAATGAAGGCTGTGCCTGCGTTTTAGCACTTCATCTGGCATGCCTCCTCATTTCATAAACTTAATCATCTCTTCACGACTCTCCAAAGCACACAAAACAAAACGGATTATTTACTTTTTACTAATCGTTGACGTTGTTGCTGCTTGTGCAGAATTCATACAATTTCTGAAAAATTACCAAAACAAGTTCTTTGCCCTTTTCATAATAACAATAACACCGAGGTGTTTTTCCTGACATACTTCCTGCCTGCTTGTGCACTCGATACGTTCTGACAGGATAATGACTTCTTCACAGTCCCCACACTGAACTAGCACGTATGGTTGCGTCTGTTCAGCCTGCCGTCTTCTCACCTGTCAAGTGAATACAAGTTGAAAAGCAAGGAGGTGGAGGAGAGGCAGCGGGAAGTCAAAGACAGTGGAAGACATTCACGCTGCTCTCCCTGACTTCGTCCTCGTCTGTTTCTCCAAACTTGTAAATAAATAAATCCCTCAAAACGAGTCCTACAGGCTGTCTTCAGGGTGGGACTTTGACAAACTTTATAAATAGACTGAACGTGATCAGATTGACTGAAAACTTAATACACAGCATCAGAGTCCGCCCCTCATCACAGCCAATCAACAAGTACCACCATCAGCCGTGGCGCCCCCTGCTGGAAGCAGCGAGTGGCGTGTGCACGCTCAGATCTGGCTCTAACTTCACACGTTGCTCGAGAGTCCACGTGTTCACGTCTGATCGCAGTTAAAAGAGAAGTCCCATCCATCGGGCAAAACGCACTGACATTAGCATACGCGAAAATTAGCTTGTGCATTAGCATTTACATATAGACAAGTTTAACATACACGCTAGCATTAGCATACGCATTAAATAACCTACGCATTAGCATTTAGATAAGCGCTCGCCAACATATGTGCTAGCATTAGCATACACGCTCATTACCATACACACTCACATTAGCGTATGCACTGATTAGCTTATGTGCTAATTAGCATACGCATTATCCTTTGCATACTGCCTGATTAGCATATGCATCACACTAATTTACATTCGGGCTAACATTAGCATACCTGCTAATTAGCATACATTAGCATGTGCGCAGCATGAGAGTCCACACCTGATCACGGCCACAGGACGGTTACATTGAACGGGCATAGCGCCACCTGCTGATAGCAGGAAGTGGGGAGAGGTGCACAAAACCTCGACATGCAACTCATTAATCAGCTGCTGGACGTCCTGCTAAAGAGAAGAAAAAATCGTTGTGGCGCTCTATATTTTTTCATTATTCTTAACAAACTGCATGTTGTGCTGTTGATTTCTACAACACTGAGAAAGAGTGAGTCTGGAACAAACTGGTTGGTGAGTGTGATGATGGTCAACAGTTTTCATTTTTAAAACTTCCCCATTGGCTGTTAAATCTCTGCTTATCTCATCACAGCCAGCAGACGCTTAGTGATGGAAAGCGCTTTTACGACTGCTCATGCAGTTGAAAATAACTATATATAAGTGACCTCAATTTACCATTTTCCATTTAATTTGTTCCTTTTTGAGTGAACAAGTGTCAAAAAGCAGCAGTGCTATTCAGGGAAATTACATTACGTTGCCATTTTGTGAAAAAAAAAAAAAAAAGAAAAAAAAAAAGACCAATTTCTTGTCACATTTCAGCACCGAGAGAGCCCAGATCTGTGAAATATAAATAAGGAAGATATTGATTGACAGAGTAAACACTTCTGTGGTGGGAATGCACAACAGCGCCCAGTCGACATTTCTGGAGTTGTTTTCCTCCATTTACATGAGGACGGAGTGGGAGCTGTTTTTAATAAAAGTTGTGCTGTTGTCAGTGGCTTCAATCACCCAAAACCCAATGAAAGTTTTGCATTTTCGCATGAAAATGTTGCCATGCAAAAATTCCCTCAGCGTTTCAGTTTTTAAAAAGTGCCATATGCATATTAAAATTAGCAGAATTATATGTTATTCTGCTGATAATAATCAATAATCGATGCTCCAATTCATCCGGTTTCCTGAATACAGCAGTGATTTTATTCCCCTTAAAAAAAAAAAAAATCATCCAGAAAGTGTGATGCTTTGTTGTTGTTGTTTGTAGATTTGCCTGATTGACCTAAAACCCGTAGTGAGATCTGTAGAGTCCTGTGGTGCTAAAATGAAGCAGTTAAAAACATTTTTATTCAGGCAGGAATTTGACATGTAGCTGCTCAATTTTAACTTTTTGTATAACTATGTATGTTTTTCTGGCTTTTCTATATTTTTTGAATGATCTTATCTCTGTATTTATTGACTTCATCTGTTTTATTTTTTGTTTGTAGTGCTGTAAAGCACTTTGTGACTCACATCTGGGAAAGGTGCGATATAAAAATAATTCAATTTCATTTAATTCAAATTTAATTCTATTCAGAAAATGTAATATTAGCATCTCAAATCTCAGGTTTGGCGGCCAATATGGCGGCGCACGTAGCTGCTGCGGCTCGGTGCACTCAGTCTAGTGGCAGTTTTCGTTTGTTTTTATGTGTTTCACTTACACTTGCTCTCAGTGTTAAAGCAAACTAAAGTACGGACGAGCCGAACTCGTTGGAATCGGAGTTCGACACCATTACTCTGCTCCGGAAAACGAAGACTTTATCTCTCCGGACATCCAAGGCCAGAGAGACCATGATGGCACGAACACCATCCCCCTGCTGGGACGCCGGAGGTGGCGGAGGGATCGTAAACAAAAGCGGGGCAAGCGTGGGGGTCTGAAAGCTAAGCTAAAGGCTAACCCGCACAGACCAGCCCTGCCGAGTCTCTTCCTCGCCAACTCCCGGTGACTCGTCAACAAGATGGCCGAACTGAGACTCAGGATTACGTCCTGTGTGTGACGATGATCACGGAGGACCTGGCGAGACGACACCGTCCCAGACGCGGCCATCCAGCTAGCAGAGCATTCCATTCATCGAGCATATCGAACGGCAAGACTAAAGGCAGAGCATGACGCTAGCATAGCCCTGGAGGAGCTGCACAGCGTCATTATCACCCAGAGGCAGCAGTGATAGTAGCAGGAGACTTCAACAACAAACACCTGAAGACAGTAATGCCCAAATTCCTCAAGAACACTGAATTCCCAACCAGAGAAGGTAATATCCTGGATCAAGTCTACACCAACATTCCCGGAGTCTACGAAGCTGCACCACTGCAGTCGTGTGCTGACCAGCGAACAGGAGTGTTGACTCACATCTTCAACCTCTCACTGCAACAAGCTGCGGTCCCCACCCGCCTGAAGTCCACCACGTCATCCTGGTACCAAAGAAAACTTCCATGACCTGCTTTCATGACCACCGTCCTGTCGCCCTGACCCACCTGGAACAACCCAATACATGGATTCAGAGATTTCAGCTCCGCCTTCAACACAATGATCCCCCATAATCTGGTCCATAAACTCAGGGATCTTGGACTCACCACCTCACTGTGCTCATGGATTATGGACTTTCTTACCTGCAGGCCACAGAATGTCAGGTTGGGAAGACACACATCCTCCACCATCACCATCATCATGAACACTGGTGTGCCACAGGGCAGCGTGCTCAGCCCAGCTCCGTTCACCCTCTTCACTCAAGACTGCTCCACCATCTTCCCCTCAAACACCCTGGTGAGGTTCAGTGATGACACCACTATAGTTGGACTCTTCAGTGACAACGAGGAGGTTCACTACAGGAAGGAGGTACAACACCTGACTGGGTGGTGTTCTGAGAACAACCTGCTTCTGAACACCACCAAAACCAAGGAGGTTATTGTGGACTTCAGGAGGACCAGGGAGACCAGGAAGACCACCCCCTGTCCACTGCACATAAACTGCGAGAGTGGAGGTGGTGGACAACTTCAAATTCCTGAGACTCCACATCACCAGTGACGTCTCCTGGACCATCAACACCTCCCACCTGGTGAAGAAGCTGGTCTCTCCCCTCAGCTCCTGATGAACTTCTACAGGAGCATCCTCTGTCAAGCCATCACCGTGTGCTCGGGTCCTGGCTCGGGTTGCGAAGACAGAAGATCATGGGAGCTGAGCTTCCTGACCTGGATGCCGTTTCTGCCGGACGCCTGCAGAGGAGAGAGGAGAGCCACCAGGATCTCCACCGACAGCACTCACCCCGAACACCACCTGTTTGCCCCGCCTCCATCAGGGAAGCAATTCCACCGCGTAAAAACTCGAACTACCAGACTGAGGAACAGCTTTTCTCCAGAGCTGTACTTAAAGCCCGCTGCTAATGTCTGATTGTCACCAACACAGTTTCATTTTTATCACAATGACAATAACGTTCTTTGATTCCTTGGAGAACACATTCACAGTTTTGTAAAATACATACTTTTATAGAATAAACTGACGACAATAAAACTGTGCCAAATGTGTAAACAATAAAACGTCAAGTCAGCAAAATGGAATAAGGTGAAAGATGAGTAAAGGTTTTCTCAGTGGTTTACCAGGACAATTTTAATTCATTAGCTTTGGTGTTTGGCTCATG
The DNA here is from genome assembly GCA_900302745.1 of Parablennius parvicornis. Classification (NCBI taxonomy): domain Eukaryota; kingdom Metazoa; phylum Chordata; class Actinopteri; order Blenniiformes; family Blenniidae; genus Parablennius; species Parablennius parvicornis. The sequence continues at coordinate 8,579 of OMNM01052240.1, read as the reverse complement.
TTTGGTGCATTGAAGCACTTTGTAAACAGATTTCAGTCTAAATATTCAACGTGTGTGTGTATTATTGTGCTGGTAGTAACCCTTAATGAATGCACTATTTTATCCAGTTAAGTTTGCTAAAGACAGCAGCTGCTGACGGACAGTCTGCTGCTTTATATTTCCTGTTTCAAAAATCTCCATCTCCTGTGGGGCCCATGTCTTTGTGCTATTAGCGGGACAGGAAAGTATTGATTCTCTCTCTCTCTCTCACACACACACACACACACGCACACACGCACACACGCACACACGCACACACAACAGCATCAATCACAAAAGTTTTAAATACATTCACGCGCAAAAGGAGTGAAGGAACATTTAGAAAATGAGCAGAAAACAGGCCAGTGAACTCAGGTTTCACTCACATGCAGGTAAATGAGGAAAACCACAAATGAAAACAAGTATTGGCTGTCAATGTTAAGGATGAATTACTTTGGAAACACAGATGGTTACAAGAAGAGAGAAAAAACAAACAAACAGATGCTGCATGCAGAACCAGCAAGCAGCAGGACACACACACAAACACACACGTGTTCATGCAAGCCCACAGCTGCATGCAAACACACATCCATGGTCTCACACTCTCGCCATCAGTGATCCAAAAGAACTAATTTATGTCAGTTCTAATGGAAAGATCTTCCTTACACCAGGATGGACCTTGTTAACTGTAACTAATAGAAAAAGCTTATCACAGCTGGACAACTCTTCCTTTCTAAATCTCTCTCACACATACACACACACACACACGCATGCACACAAACGTACACACTCTCAAACACGGTGGCGGTTTCTCAAGGTCGTGCGAGATTTCTAGGAATTGTACAGATAAGCACAACTCAGCATGTGAACGTTGGGGTCAGAGGGTTGAGGAGAGAAACAACAGGCAAAGCAAACACAAGCGAGAGATTCTTATCACTGTATCAACGCCAAATTAATTGTGACACCTTCGCATAATTGCCATAAACAAAAGAGAGCGTGATGGAGGTGATGGGAAGCTCTTATCTCACACAAGTCCTGATAGCATTAAGACTGCATTTCCCACAAGCCCCTCTGTTTACTGTTACTTCTATCAGCTGGGATTGAGTACCATAAAACAAGCCATTGTGAACAGTTTATTGATCCTTTTAAAAATGTGTTTGTGCATTAATTTATTTACTTTTCCGTAAGAAAAAAAAATACATGTAGGCACATACTTTTAAATAATCATCCTTTTCTGATCGATGTGATGCAGTATAAACTTGATTTGTCTGCAGGAAACCGGTAAACTATGAATCTACAGTATGTATGCACAGAAATACAGGATATAAAGTTAACCAACACAATCTTAAAATCAATAATATAATTCCTCATTATAATCACAACTGATGAAGCCCTCAAGTTGTCCCAACTCAATCATCATATTTCCATATTGATTGACTAAGTTTAATTATATTGTCAGCTAATTGCCCAGCAAAAATTTGGTGTGTTTGAAAAGTCTATGAGCTGCAGCATTTCTGTATCAGGGAGCTCCTGCATGCAAAAACCAATCACTCGGAAAATATACCTGCAGTCAGCATTTATTGGGGTGATGATAGCCGGTTGAAACGTTTTACATATCACCCCACTCTGTAACTCGATGAAACCGATTACTGTGATTAATCCTTATACAGGAAAAGGAAAGCACACATTATCTGCTGCCCTTGTCAGGTGGAGTTTCAAAAAGAAAAAAGAAAAAGCTCCACATGTTGTGGGATAAACCAGGTGGCAGCTGTCTCTCTCTCACACACACACACACACACACACACACACACACACACACACACACACACACACACACGCACACACACAGAAACACACACACCTGTACCCACACGGTTGCTGAACACTTGCATGCGCCCAGTCCGTCAAAAATACACTCTAAAATGCACATACAGTCTACAGAGGTGAGCCGGTTTGTCAGCACTTTGGTATCCTTTACACAGAGACAATGACAGTAGGTGTCTAATGTTACAGCAGCTTGGATAACACACACCTGTTCCCCCCCTCCACACACACACACACACACACACATACATACATACATACACAACTGTAGGTGGTGCCACAGTGTCGTGAGGTCGACGCGATTTCAGGGTTTAAACTGTCTCCTTCTGTTTCTGCTCTGTCCTTGGATCGCAGCGTCTGTGTGTATGTGTGTATGTGTGAGTGTACGCGGGGATCCAGGTACTGTATCCAGGCAGATTATGCACTTACTGTATACCACAGTGCTGGATCAAATGGGTCACGTCTCTCTCACACACACACACACACACACGCACACACATTGATTTATAGTTTTTCTGCATTGCTATATTAGCACAAACAGTGATGAGTTTTTCAAAAGAAAGAAAGAAAGAAAGAAAGAAAGAAAGAAAGAAAGAAAGAAAGAAAAAGAAAGAAAAGAAAGTTGGACGAGGTGCAATCAAAACAGAGTTGTAAAAAGGAGAAATAAGAAATAAGAGAAATAGGTGATAAGATAAAGTGATGTAGAAAGTGATGGAAGGGGAGAAGCAGGTAAAAGGGAAGGGACCAGACCCCTGGTCACCTGATCTGATGGCTCATCTAGCAGATGCATCATCACTCTGTGTGTGTGTGTGTGTGTAAGTGTGTGTGTTTGTGTGTGTGTGTGTCATTCCTCTGTCTTCGTGAGGTCCAGACTATGAGTCCCCACAACAAACCTTTAACATCTTACATGTTTTTCCAACTTAACGTAATTTCACAGGAGGTATTTCGTCTATGTTGGGGTCAGACTGGGAGTCGGGCGCCGACTTGTAAAGCACTACGTCATTCGGTGGGTCCCCTAAGTGATGCTAAACAAACTAGTGTGTATGTGTGCACTTCCTGTCTCGTCTGATTCTTATGCAGCGCCTGACGCGTCTGCAAACTTCCCCTCTCATCCCAACTCCCTGCCGTCACTCCCTTTCTTAATCGTAACCCCTCTTCTCTCGCCATCCCTTCATCTTCTTTTCATTCCTCCACCCTTCTTCTCTCTCCCTGCTCCTTCAGCCCCTCCGTCCGCCACCTCGCTCTCTACATCCTTGCCTCCGATTGCCCTCTCTCATCCTCCTCTCTCTCCCTCTCTTCTTCGTCTCCATCCCTCCTTCCCCACCCCGGCGCTGCAGAGCAGAGAGGTGAAGCCGAGCATCACGACACACCCAGTGTTTCCCTCACTCCTCCCCCTCCCTTCTCCATCCCTCCATCAATGCGTCCCTGCATCCATCCAGTCACGACTCCTTAATGGTGCAAGGAGAACGACTGACAGGAAAAAGAAAGGGCAGAGGGAGAGCAGGAGGAGGAGGAGGAGGAGGAGGAGCACGCCAAGGAAGAAACAGGCCAAGCAAAGCAACTCAACCAAGCCTTTCCTACTTTCTCCAAAGCACCTGTAGCTTACAAAAAGATATTCTTTCTATAAAAACAGATGCTCCATTACGGTGCACGGCCCCACAACGATAACTTAAGACAGAAATGAGAGAAGACGTGCTACTCGAAGTGATGGATCACCTTTTTTTTAAAAAGTCTTTGCAAGTTGGTTTTTATTCTGTACTGAAATGAATAGAAACTAATGGCTGCCTGGAAGGCAACAGAATCCCATTCATCAATCTGAAAAACTTTTGGAAAATGGTCCGCACAGGCTGCTCTTAAGATTCTCCAAGTGTATCTAAACTTTTTATTGAGTGTATTTATAAGTGTCTAGACAGATTTAAGGAGATAAAACGGAACTCGACTCACGTTTGAGCATCGCCGCTCCCTCGACGGCTCAGTCAGTATCAACTGTTTGTTTATATTGTGCTACAAAATCAAAAGTGGGATTAAGGCTCGGATACGCAAAGCAATCACTCGGTGCATACCTGGCATTTCAGCAATTTTTTTTTTTTTTCCCAAATGCACTTGAGCACAGAGCACTAAAAAGTTAAACTCGATGCACCACCGGGCAAAAACAAACTAATCAGAACTCCCCACGATTTGGTGCATGGTGATTAAAGGTGTTGCTGATACTAATAGTTTAGTGCAAGGTTACTTGTTGAAAATGGACTGGTATCGTTGTAGTTTTGTGAAAAATGTATGAAAAAAGCCCAATCGACGCAACATTTTCAGCGCACTGAGGGCCAAACCTCTGCAGAAAATATTGTAGCTTACATTATTTTTATGTCGGAAAAAGTCATTTTAACCTGCTGGCAAATTGCAGCTGCTGAGATTTCTTGGAGTAACATCACAACCGGAAACACAGGAAACACCTAAAATCTAAATCATATCCCTAAAAGCCATTTTATGACTGTGTTTTTTCTCCTAAGGCCCAGGGATTAGGTATTCTCCCTTTACTGATATGATGTAATAGCTGTTAAAAAGCCATTCTTCGATGATATAAATACGTACAGGACTAGTGGTTATAAAGGCACATCCACAGGGGAGTTGAAAATGTTGTAAAATGTGAGATGACGCCAGAGGTTGTTTTTTTTTTAATCCAAATAGCTACTGAGTATTTCAAAAGATCTTTAAGCGTTTGGGCTTTACGGGAGAGGCTTTTTGACACACAGGTGAAAGTTCATTGTGCAGCCGAGAGAG
>OMNM01052218.1:3724-16234 GCA_900302745.1 Parablennius parvicornis | reverse complement strand
TGTGTGTGTGTGTGCGATGTGTATGAGTGTGTTCATGTATGTGCCCCTACGGATTCCATTCAGTCTTTAACACAGCGAAGCATTCTCAGCTCAACATTGTTCCTGCGCGGTGGAAACCATGGAGACTCCTTAACAACTGCTGTCTCGCACACACACACGCACGCACGCACACACACACACACACACACACACACACAAACACACACCTTGAGCTCCCACTGCGCCTCTTGGAAGACAGCAGAGGAAGCAGACAGTGGAATGAGGGCAGAGCACCGATGCAGGACGACGGCAGGCCGAGATGTCATGAGAGAAATGAAGTGAGATTTCAGACATGGAGGGAAAGAAGCTGCCAAAAGGAACAGCAGGGGTGAAGTCCAGCCAAACCACACACACATATACACACACACACACACACACACACACACACACACATGCACGCACGCACACAAAGACACACACACACACCTCCCAACGGAGCCGCCCTGGCTCTCTTTACCCGCTCACCCTCCTTCCTCTGACTTCTGCTCCGTTCTCCTCTTTGACATGTTGTGTCTCTGTCCTGGCCTCACCCAGCTTAACCTCCTCCCCCCTCTTCCTCTTTCTCCACCTCCCCCTCTTCTTCCTACCTCACCTCCTCCACATCCACCTCCACCTCCACCTCCTCCTCCTCTTCCTCCACCCGTTCCTACCTCACCCCCGCCCCGTCACCATGGATAGTGGAGCCTCACTGTCCTCACACACTGATGCAAGTGTTGGGCGGATTAAGAGGAGGATGTGTCGCCTGTGCCAGAAACCATTTCCACGGCTCTTGATCACAAAGTGCAGCTGACTATCAACGACACAGGCTAACCAACAGCAACAAAAACGACAACAATCCCAAAACCAACTGAACACATGACAACCTCATTAGTAATGAAAATAAACCCTACAGATTTAAATACACAAGCTGTAAATACGTGGCGGTTCCTGTCCTGGCATAAGCACCAAGCCAGTTCATTAGTTCAGCTTACATAAGTATGCTAACGAGGCACTGATTTTATTGGCCTCATTACACCGCCGGGAATCGGCCCCATAGAGCCGAGTTACACAAGACAGGAAGGACCGGGGTTTAACATCTGGCTCTGCATGGCTCTGAGCCCACCAGGCTCTCACCAGCAGCACCGAGCGCGAACCGGGTGGAAATACACATTCGGCTGGCATGCGGGTCTCTAAACGCCGGTGTGATTTCTCTCTCTCTTTTCTTTCACCCACCCTTTGTCTCCTCTATTCATGTGCCCCGCGTCCCCGCCAAAGCTGAAATTTCATGGCTGGGGACCATCAGAGGTGACCGTGAGTGCAGAGCTGCATTATTCCTATTCGTTGTCTGGTATAAGCGCGGCGGGATGTCCTCGTGTGTTCTCCCAGCAGACACATTCTGTTCAGGCATTTGTTCTCATTCCAATGTATCAGCAAAACACCAAGCTATGAAACGGAATGCTTCTGTGAGTCGGGAGCGAGGTGCCGGTGAGAAGACCGCATCAAGGACTTGAAACGTGAAAACCCGGTTTATTGTTCGGAGCCAAAAGTATGAAAGTATGAGCAAAGAATGGAGACGGACATTCTGTAGGAGGCATGGGATCAGATCAGATGAGAGAAAAACAACTGTGAATGGACAAAGATCAAAACCATGGTTCAAGCTCTGTGAAAACGCGGACATGGATGAAACATTCATCGGTCCGGACTCACTAGAGCTCAGATCACAACAACTGACTTCTTTATTACACGCTATTAAAGCTAATTAATGCTTCACAGATGCATGAGAACAAATGGGGCCACTTCAAACGATGTTTTTAATTGTTCCCACTTCGATAATCCTTCATAGACGTTATGCTGCTCCTCCACTAGGGGCAGCTCTGAGTCAACAGTCCCTTAGCAACAATTTCTATGGCAACCGCCTAGAAAAATTAGTGTGTAGAGACCATCATAATGGAATGTTTGAGGAGAATAGAATGGAGGACTGGATGTCCGTGGTCGCTGAGGTCATTAAATATGTCATGTCTGGAGGACATGTTTTCCGATGTTGGTGTAGCTTGATGTCAACTAACATTTCAGAATGTGCACCGAGGCATGTCATGACTTTGAGTCTGAACATCTCGCTGTCACTCGGAACTTTCTACACTAAAATCATCCAGGAAGCTTTGAAAGCAAGTTTTTCAAACAGCAGGTTGCATCATCATATTGAATCTTTGGTTTCTCTTTTCTTTTCAATCAGCCACTTGTCTGCAGTGGCCACACTGCCCCACCATGGTTAATGCTGGTACTGCTCCATTTGTATCATACACTTCTGAGAAATGAACAGAAACATGTCGACGACGGAGAGAATTTGTTCTTATTGTAAATCTATGTTGCCGTGGTGACCAGGACCAGTATCAGTATTTCTGTCATCTTCATGTTCCACCTTGGGAACTGTTTTTAAAAAGTTGGTCATACTCTAACACGTTACTTTTGAAATAAAATAACTCCATTACCGTTACAATATGGTGCGTTTCTCCGTTACTTGGTGAATTCATCATTGACAAGCCGCATTGTACTTCTTCCTGTTAACAGCAGTTCCGTGGCAGCCGGTGTATCGAATTAACTGGTCTCCCTGTTAATCAGTGTCACTCACTGTCGGTTGAATTTTACCGTGCTCGTCGGTCACCAGTTACCAGGTAAACCAGTTGATCCAAAACACCAATTATGGAGTTGAGGCGAGAACAACGCAAGTTTTTCTAAATGGAAATACGCTCATTATTTGTATTTAGTTTAGCACAAAGACCCTGTTGATAGTTTTCACACTTAACCTTCGCATTAACATTGTTAAGGGCTAAACACAACAGCTTCTATGATTCTAAAGCCACTTTAATTTCTGTTCTTTGAGTCCAAATAATATATACAGCTTGTTTTGTGTTATTTATTCCAGAAATCCTTTATATTTTTGATTTGTTCTGGTCTGACTTTAATAAATTTGTTCAAAAATTACTTTATTTAGCAGAGTTTAGTGACGTGAATGGAAATGAATAACAACGGTCAAGATGATCAATAGTGTATTATTTTCCATACAACACTGAAATGAAGCTTTAATGGGAGCATTGAAGAATGTCCTTCAAAAAAGTAACTAAAAAGTTATTATTAACAGTAATGCATTAATTTTTGGTGTAACTAATTAACAAAAGTAACTGAGTTACTTTCTGAATGAAGTAACTAGTTACTATTTTTAGTAACTGACACAACACTGGTTTTCACATATATAATATATGCATGTTCTTCCCAGCAGCTGAGCACTGGACAGGTAGCTCATGCTGAGGTTATCAGAGCTGGTTTAATAGGCTTAAAGCAGCTGCTGAACAAAACAGTAAACATGTCATCAAACAAAAACAATGAGCTGAGGAGAATTTATAGCAGCAGTTTCACCATCCTGTTGCATATTGTGGAGGCCTGTATCATACAGGCTGCCTTTCAATTATTCCACGGATTGTTTTTAACATTCATAAATGGTAAAATGTATGTTTTAATTAGAGTATATAAAACAGCTTCATATCACCTCAGTGTCAGGAAACATATTCTAACAGCACAAAATTCAAAATGACAAACAACAAACGAAACTGCAAATTTCTGCAGGATTAAAAGTCTGCTTGTCAAAAACATTGTGTAAACCAACCAATTTAAATACTAAAACAACCCAACAGTTTGACTTTATCTCACTGCAAAAGCAGCACCCTGAATCTCACACAGTGTAGAGACACAGTAAAACACAGCTGAGTCAGTTGTATAGCGAATGAATGGATGGTTTGCTTCAGTCGCAAATTATGAGACTTCATTTAAATCTCTTTAATCTTCAATAATATTTTATCTACGAGAAATTATTTTCGCATTAACCAATAGCAGGTTTATTAAGAATGCTAAACCAGTATTCAGACTTCGATGATTAACCTCAGTCCGAGAGATACTCACACTCCGGTGTGCTTGTAGAGCTTTTCCATTAAAGTGTTCCTGGTTTTCTGTCTGCTGCCCCTCGGCCATGTCTTCTCTCCTGTCCACTCCAGAGCCGAAGCTGCATTATAGCAAACTGAAGCCCAGACTAAACGCACAGACGATGGCGAGACAACGACCGGCAGGATTTATTTGCTGTGGCTCAAAGAAAGAATAAAGAGGAAATAAATTCATACAACTAAATAAGGACTGCAGGATTGTGTTAGAGACGGAGGACGAAGATCGGAGAGATGCAAATAGAAGTTCTGAATAGCAAGAATCCTGAAACACTTATAATATGGAAGGAAAAGCATGTTTATTTGCTTTAGGCTGTTTGTTTACCATCACCGTATGTAATAGAGTCTATTTGTTCTGACCTCAGTAGAGTTTTTATTCACACTTACAAACAGTCAAATTTTATCAGGTGTTCGTGGCAGTTAGAGATCAGTAATGCAGCAGTGGAAGTTACACACATCTGTATTTTCTTTGGGGCCATTGGGGATCCGTAACAAAGCAAAAACCCTGCAGTTCAAACTGTTATCATGTTGTACCCACATGAAACTTATAGGTGGGACTGATGTATGTAGCAGGACCTAGCTAACAGGCTTAACACTGAATGATTTGGTGAGGAGCCATCATGGAACCCGAGGAGGATCCCATGTAGAATCCATGTGCTCACTGCACAAATGCTGGCTGTATAGTTAATCATTGGCGGTAAAATAACATCAGCAGCTTAGATTTAATCTTTTTTTTTCAATTAAAAAATGCACTTATATTCTTCAGCTTTAGTAAAAAAGAAAAAGTATTAAACATGGATTTTTTTTTTCCCTGTGAGATGTTTTAGAGCTTTAATGCCATGACTTTACTGACCAAACCAAATGGCACTGTACCTGCATCAAGAAATAGAATGAGTTCGACATCCTGTGCTGAAGTGACTCATCACACCATCTGGTTATACAGATTGGTATTACAATTGTTTGCTTGTTCTGGAAAATATTTACATCATCATATTTTATGACTTTTAGATTACTTGAAATTTATCTTTGGCACTTTCTTATAAAACGTCATCTTCATCAATTGTAAAACATTTTGGACAGTTTCACAGGTTTTAAACATTGTTTTCTAGAATTTGTTATTTCAATGGCTATGATACACACAATGAATTTTCAATGAAATACCTTGTTTATTAAAAGTTTGGCACCAAAACACGCTCAGCCACTGTGGTGATTTTTCATCTCAGTAGAGAGATGAAAAGTGGCTCGATAGTGGAGGAGTCTGCAGTTTGCCTGTGGGACGGAGCCAAATTCCTCTGAAAACGCTACTCTGTGCTCGTCAGAAATTCACCCCTGTCTGCACACACATTGCCACACATGCACAATGTCCAAACAGCTGCAACACAACTTACAAAAACAATAAATATTTTTTTGATGGGAATTTTGTGGGAACATTAAACAAAAACCATGAAGGAAAAATTGCAGCCTTTTAATATTGACTGTCACTATACTGTTTATAAATACGTCTACATTTATACAGTCATAAAAGTTTTTGTTTTCAACAATATTCTATTTATAGTACATTAATTACAGCCTTTTCAATCTAAGTTTTCACTTCTTTTTCATTTATTTAATTTTTTCCACAATTTCACACATACAAATGATTTTTTTTTTTGCATATATTTTGCAAAATTATTAAAAAATGGACATCAATCTAGGAGCTCATCATGTTGGAGTCCTACTCACTACCAGCCAGTGTATATTGTGCTGTACACTAAATCCATACACATATACACATATATAAACAACTCTACAAGTGTTTTCCTAAACATGAAAACAAAAGACAATAAATGACTCTACATTTACGTGCATGCAACAGGGATATCATGTACTTTGAATTGATCCATGTACAGAGAGAAAGCATTTTAACCCTGTGAGTACTAAGCCACATGTAAACCATGTGCATGTACATTCAAACCAAGTGATTATTTTATTTAGTAACTCATTCAGGTGCTTTTCAAGCTGATCCATGTGTTTGTGTGACAAAAACATATTTGTTTCATCTGCAAAGAGTATTTTATGAATATCACTAGAACAATGTACAAAGTAATTAACATCAACAATGAACAAAAGCGTTCCCAGAATAGATCCCTGGGGAACACCAAATTCTAAGTTTTCTTTTTTAGAATGGACACCATTTATATTTATATTTTGCTGTCTTCCATAAACATAGTCCCCGAACCAGTGGAGAGCCCCACCCCTGACACCGTAGTGCAACAGCTTTCCAGGTAAGATTTGGAAGTCGATAGTATCAAATATCTTAGAAAGGTCTAGAACGTCTCCAATTCCAATTTCTCCTCTTTCAAATGCATCATTTATTTACATGTGCTGCTGTTTTTTCTAAAGCCATATTGTGAAGATACCATATGCTGTGTGCGAAAACGTTTAGCATTGGGGGGGACATGTTTGGAACATGACAGATCCGTAAATATAAAATACATTTTTGAGGGGGATAAATGCACAAGTCTCCAATATTGGGTGGGACAATGATGACCACTAGGTGCGGTCGGTCCTCTTCAGGTACTCCGAAGCCCTGATGGGTGTGGTCGATAGTTATGGACGGGACAGGTAGCTGCAGCAACTTGGAAATGAACACATTTTGAAAAACACGATTGGGTCACTTCCTTCAAAGGGCTCCTTAAGATTGAGCAGTTCTTCTGTCTTTGCTGACATTCCAGGTCAGATACTTTGTCTTTCAGCAGCTTGTTTGCTTTCTCCAGCGCGTCCAGTCGCTCTTTTATCGGCACAATGTCGTCCTCCAGTTGTGAGATGTGCGATTCAGCCTCCATCTGTCGAGCAACAAATGCCTCTGTAGCAGCTGTGGCGTCATCAATACGTTTCATCATGTTGTCCAGCTTTGTCTAAAGTTTTCTAAGAGACTAATTCACAGAATTTAAGATGCGCTGCCCCTTGATCGCAACCCCCGCTGCAATACTCTTTAGCAAAGCATCTATCATCACATCAGAACAAGTGTTGGCGTCGGCAATTCCGGTGCTAGGATAATGACACGTAGCCTGACTTGTAACAGCGCCGTCCTCAGAGGCATCCCGGTCTTTGACCAGTTGTTTGGATGGTTTTGGCATTTTGGGCAAAAGGTCCTGAGAGGCTTGAGTGCTGTAAATAAACAATTAAATGAGGTTTAAGTGGAGAGAGGTGCTGCTGTCTCACTTAGTCTGCCATCTTGGTTACGTCAGCTGGGGAGTGATTTTCTTGTTGGAAATGGGAGTGGGATGATACATGTTTTTTATAATACAAGTTTTTAAATTTTGTTAAATCTATTGTATTTATGAGAGTGTTCTTTATTTTGTATTTACTGTCCACTTTTAAGACAGGCTGCACGTGAGCCAGAAAAATGCTTGGAGCGAAGAGCCTGTGCTTCGTTAGAATTAGCTTAGTTTAGCTTTGCTGAGCTTAGCTTACCTCCGTCACCTCTGCTTCCGTTCTTTGTTTATGTGTAGAATGTTAAACCAAAGCTGTTTTATATGAACAGACCCGACATGAGCTATAAAATAACTGGAAAAAATGTTGTACTCATAATTATATCTACTCATTGAGTGACGTCATGTGAAAAGGTTCTATTCTTGAAAGTCTTGTGAGAGTTGTGAAAAAGTTCCGCTTTATTTATTTTCGGATGTAATGTTGTAAACCAGGCTGTCTTTAACATTAATGACTTTAAGTCCAGTGGAAGTAGAAATAGCTTTATTCTCAGATGCCTTTTAAGATAGTTTGTTCTTTGTTTCGGTTCAGTAAAACGTAGCAGCAGCTGAACAGTATTTGCTGACATGCACAATGTGCAGAGCTCAGGAGAACTTCCTCCTATTATCGAATGACAGTGACCTTTAAAGCCTCCCATCAGGCACCCCGGGGGTTCTTGGTGAAACATCTGGTTCTGTAGCTCAAAGCCACACCTGCTCGCTTCAGTTCTGCTCTATAAACCTCTCATAACTTTCTCTGGATGATGCAGGATTTTGCATAATACATAGCATGACAGAGGCCACACTCTTCTTTACTGTCTGCTGGACGTGATTCAACAATCACAGAGTCGGCCGTTTCACAAACAGACTTATTCTGTGTCTGCAGGTGATAAGCTTGATATTTTGCTATCGGGCCGGCATCTTAACAGAATGCAGCCAGTTTGTTTACAGTGTAAAATCAGGATTATGGACCGTGATGCACTCGACGCAACGGCCTCACTGTGACTCTGTCCTCGTACAGGGTTGAACCCAAAAAATATCAGCTTTGTCCCACAAACGCAATTTGTAACAGCGCTATCGGGTTTTCCTTTAGCCTTTGGGCAATGCTGAGCCACATCAAAACAAACACACTGAGGGTCAGTGTCAACACGGCAGGACGGTTATTTGGTGAATACACTAAACATGAAATATCTGAAAGATATGCGTCACAGACAAATGCCAGCGTTAACTGTTAAATAAAAATTAGTATATACTGAAAAGGTTCCTACAGAATACTTTTGCTTTCCTATATGCTGAGTTACCTGCTACACTGAGATGCTGATTTCTTAACTTTTGAATAAGTTTAACTACATGCTGTCTTTTTCTCCTGAATCAGAGGTGACATCCACTATGAAGTCCACAGGAATAACGCTGTCCGCTGTCATACTTCTATTTACACCTCCAGTGCTGTCGGGGAAAAAAAAAAAAAAAAAAAGGCAACCAGGTGTGGAGTCATTTCTCGGTTTGGTTTTAGACAGAGAATGAACAAGTGGAGCAGAGTTTAACCTCCTGAGAAATTCTTGTTGCGGTGGAGCACTTGTGTAGATTTAAATTCACATTGTTTACTGGTGCATCGTTAGCAACTGTAATTTGTAGCAGTAGACATGCTGAGTGACAGAAATCCTTCAGAAACTGTGAGAAGATTATCCCAGGCTGTCTTTGCTCAAAATTCAAATCAATTCCATTTTATTTGTGTAGTGTCTTATATAACAGTCATTTCAAGACGCTTTTAAAGAGAAAAACCATCAATTACACATGAGAAAACCCCACACTAGCACCAAAATCCATGTTTCGATGATAATTATCAAAGAAGTTATAATTGGTTGAGTTGTTTCAAAGTTTGGCTGGTGGCCATCTTGGATTTATGCTAATTAATACATTTCCCCAAGGTTACCGCTCTGGCAACCCAGTTGAATATTTTCTTTAGGCCCATGAGAGTATGAAACCATGAAAAAAGCATACACTTCTCACAATCACAAGGTTTCACTCCAGAAGGGACTGGGATGGCAACGGGACTAAAACAGGGAGGACATACAGACAGATTGTTGGAAGGAATTCAAACCCTGGAACAGGTATGGGGTAATTCCAAGGCCTTGCAGTGCTTCTTCACATGCTGTCACACAACACTCAACCTCCAATGTCCCATTCTCATCACTGTGACCTCCGAGATGTTGCTCTTATGTTGACATGAGGCATGTTGGAGAGACTGGTCCTCTCTGTTACTGTCTTTCTATATCAGTGCATGTTGGTGCGACTATGACAAGAACTGATAATGGTGAACTTCCGATAAGGTTTTATTCATCCTGAAAATTAAATTAGCAGCTCCAGATGACACTAAAATAATAATAAAAAAGAAGACCCAGAAAATATTAGGCAATATGCATTTTTAATGAAAAAGACATGACAGTACTTACAGCATGATAAATCAACAAACAAACTGTAAACGTTTGACAGACAAATGTGCATATTTGCAATATTAATAGATGACAGGTGAATTGTTTACTGGGTCGGACCAGTGGTGGTGAGAAGTTTGATGATGAGTGTATGAATGAGTTTTAGCTCCTTGGACAGAAGCTGCTGCAGACTGATACTGAAGAAGCTGGTTCAGGTGTCATGGAAGTGGTGAGAGATGTTCATGATGGATCTCTCTCACACACCTCCTCCACGGTCTCCAAGATGAAGCTAGCCTGTTCAGCCTGTCCCTGGCTGCATAAAAGACAGCTGCCTCTGCCATGGGAATGACGATAACGTTGCTTTGCAGATTCTGACGGACCTCAGGAGGTGTGATCGACTTTAGTCCGTCTTAAACAGGAGGTCTGCGTTGTTCTCATGAGTTTAATGTTGAGGTGAAAACCCAGCTACACCCACTGTCTCAATGTCTAAACCCTTTATGTTCACTGGTGTGAAGGTGTGCACTGTCCTGAATAAGTCAATCATCTTCTTTGTCCTACTGTAAAAGTGTGTAGCTTTTAGAAAAAACAAGTTATATCATCACAAGTTCACAGTCCCATGAAAAATACAGTGGCGTGTTAATGACATGGTTTCCAGTACTTCAGTTGGCTTCTTAATCCAAGAAGCCAGGTGATCTATGTTTGACCTGAAGTGTTTTTTAAGTGGTAATTAAAATACGCAGTCAGTGGCTTGGAGTTCTTTGAAGGAAGTGCTCACTATAGATTTTGTAAACAGGTAGATGTTGACCACATCAGGACATCAGGTGTCTGGAGACTCAAAATTAACACCTGTGACAAGTTCATCTTTGAGTTCACTTGTTTTTGAGCCATCTAGACTGTTTTGCTTCTTGTTCATGAGAGCTCCTTTGAAATGTAGGAGCTCACAAATGTGAAGATGAACATCGTTTTCACCTTCACTCTTGATGAGCAGTGCCGATTGGATATCTAGTCTTCTACACACTGTGTAATTTTCAACGAGCTTTAGCAGTCGCAGACTCTCACACTGCACAAGACTATCGTAAATAATCATATCTGAGACTGTACCAACACACACGCTGACTCGCAACCGGCGCGGTCAGCGGTATTACGTATTGCGTAATACGCAATCGCGGAACGACAACATGGCCGAAACATATACATTTCAGACAACGCCTCAGTGTTGTGGCATTATTGAGTTTGGAAAGAATTCTCAAAATAAAGAGAAGGAGGAGAATATGGCCGCGGTTGTGGCTCGGAGAGAGATACCGACCTGGGGGTGAATGTTGCAACAGGAGCTTGAAGTAAGTTGTTAACATCTATTAGCACCTACTAGCATTTTGCGTTCTCATTTACTGTCGCAGTCTTTCATTTTCCAACAAAACACAATCCATGTAAAGAAAACAAACAGGAAACAGGTACTAGAAGCAGCTACCATCGCCACAAATATCTGACACTGTGTAGTTTTGATTGCAAGCTTACGAGAAGCAAGTCGGCCGTCTGGTGAACCTCCCACACGGTGCAAGGTTACCGCCACTGATTTTAATAATGATTCTCTCGTGATCCAATCTTTCATCTCCAACAGCCGAATATCGCACACTGTATCTGAGCCATTTGAGTCAATACTCCAAACTCCAGCCTCTGTGCCTCTTCTTTTAGGGCTAATTGTGTTTGATATTCAGCTCCACCAAGGTCATGGCACCTGTAAAATGTAGTCATGGTACATGTGCTCGATTCACCCTGATGGGCCTCATTTACACAACGTTTTCAAGTGAGATGCAAAACTGGTGTCCATTTACACAACAACAATACTTTGGAGCCACTGAAAAAGGAAAGTTTTGAAAGTTTTTTTTTTCTGTTGTCTTTGTCATTGGCAGAAACAACACTTTCAGGAAACACTCCGACTCTGTGTCCTTGTAGATAGCAGAAATGCTGCTCCGGCACATGGTCACCACAGCTGTAGTAACTAGTTCTTCTTCACATGCTCAGTGGATGGACAACAAGAAACAACTGTTTCCTCTGTGGTGTCATGACTCCCAGTCCATATTCTCCTGGACTTTGCAGCTTTATTTTGACAGTCACTGTAATAACAATCAAACTTGGTTGTCTGCACACTACAATGTGTGTGGTTTCATTACAAAAATAAACAACAGTGCGCACTAGTTTCTGCTGTTGTCAGTTCAACTGGCATCCTTTTAAAAATGTTGGCATGTGAGTGTGAAACAAAAAGGCAAAAATCATGAGTTTTCATTTGAAACATTGTTGTGTAAACAGAGCCTGTGACTCCACACTGATTTTACAGGAATGTGCCTGGTTTTTAAGGAAATCCACAGACAGCTGTTCTGCTCCCTGCCCCTTGTTTCACCAGGTGGCGCAGTACTGTTTGAGGACTGGTAACTTGCCTGTCGACCTGTTTGTTCTGTGTGCATATTGAGTGGCTGCACAGGAACTTGGTGTACTGCAGAATGACTCTCTCAAGGCAATTCATGACTACAGCTGACAGTGCTGCTGGGCTGCAATCATGGAGGGACGTTATGGCAGTCGACTTAACTGGCGCAGTCATGGAGGTCTGCAGGCAGGTGGGGACTTTACGTTGTAGCACAGACGATGAAGACATAAATAAAAATTCACTTCACAGCACGGTGTGCGAGGGTCCGCTGCGGGACACATTCTGGACCAGCCACTTGGTTATTTTCACTACTCTGATTATTGCTGGTTTTGAATCTCATCCTATGCTTGTGTGCATTCAATTGACCTTATGCCCTCTCAAATCCTACATTTTTTTTTTTTTTTTTTTTTTTTCAAAAA
>OMNM01052129.1:4462-21072 GCA_900302745.1 Parablennius parvicornis | reverse complement strand
AATAGTCATAAAGCACCGCACCGTGAGGGTTGACCTTTTCACATCTCATTTTCTTTTCGACTTGTTTAGGATTTCAGAGGAAAGACAGCACACTTTTGGTGTGCTGTACATAAAAACACCTAAAGGAGAATATCTGTCTATAGAGCTTAGAGGTGTTTCTATGTGGAGTTTGCATGTTCTTACTGTGCATGTGCGGGTTTTCTCCCATCAGGACTGAGATTTTAGTTTGCCCTGTATACACAAATATTAAATAAAGTGATTAGATTACTTTTTACACCTTTTATAAAAAACGAAAAAAAAAAACAAACAAAAAAACAACATTGTGCATTAAGTGATGTGTGGATGCACACAGTAGCTACGTGGTCAATCTAATCATGACTATTTTTTTTTCCCGTCAGATCAGCATATAATCTGACTGCTAACAGTTTATGTAACCGCACCTTGCAAAGTGAATCTCATTGACCATCCAAAAAACAATCTTTGAGTCACATTAGTGCAGGGGAGTCAAACTAATTTTAGCTCAGGAGCCACATTTTCATCTTGAGTGAGCCGGACTGCTAAACTGAGCCATAAAAACCTTAAATTTTTTAACTTTAAAAGCTTTTCTTTGTTGTGGTGCAGAGTATGTGTGATATAGACGTCTATATTCTCACAATTACAATGGAAAACAACTACAATCTCAACAAAAATCCAATTTTAACAAAACCTTCTGATGCAAAATACAGTGAAATGTCCCAAAAAAATTTCACCTAAAGCTGTTACATTATGCTTGTTTATACAAACCGCATGGCTTTAAGGCTACTTTGATAGTAACGAGGTTGCTCGCTTTTATGGCAACATCACCGATATCTCAGCTTGAGTCTCATTTTTGTCTCATCATCAAATTTGTTTAAAAAAAAATGTATATATGTTCACCATTTCTTTGGAGTTTTGGCCAAATTGGTGCCTCATGCGGGCAGCTTTTGGCCCACGGGCCTTATGTTTGACACCCATGCTTTAAGGTCTCGGGCTGATCGATAATCGAAAAGATACTGACTCACATCCAAAGAGAAAGGCTAATCCTTAATCTGTTCCACCCTGAGCTCAAACCACCAAATAATTGAATTTGAAGCATCTTCCCTGCATTTGAAAGCACCTCCTGCTGAGACGTCTATAATTAGAATGGAGACTCTATCGCCTCCTACAGACCATAATAAAATAAATAAACTAGATAGAAACCTAATGCTAATCAGGACTTGAACTCCAGAGACTCCCACGCTCGTCTTTGGTCTCATGTAGTCGGTCGATGTGTTTGGAATATCTTAAGACCTGTTTAAGTTATTCATATTTTATATTGATCAAGGAGCTACTTGGATGGAAGGGAAATACCCCCGACTGGGTTATGTATTCCTCGTCTACTGAATTATTTTCATCACAGACATTCCCCTCCCCTCATAATGAATGAAGCTAATTCACCAGAAGACCTGGCAGTACAAATTAAATACAGTGGCAAAAAAATTAATAAAAAAATTGCAAACATTTAGGGATTTCTTGTTTTTCTGCATTTTTGGTCTGAAAATGTGATGTGATCCGCATCTAATCAATGGATCTGATCAATGGATGGATGGATGGATGTCAGCTTTTAGCAACCAGGATGTACACATACAACAGTACTTAGATATAATGCCAGTTTTAAAATCCGGATAAAGATGCACAAAAATGAGATGCACAAGAAGGAAAGAATCGCTGTGACCTGAAAAACCCTGTTAAGAAAACACAGACGTGGTTTCTGGGAAAGCTGTGAAGTGTCTAGTGACTCAGATTTTTGGACCCAATAGAGCTTTAAATACGTTAAATAAGTGAATGTGGCCTTTTAAAACGTCTGCAGGTGTAATGCCGTCATTTTCCCACCGACACGGACATTTGAGGTTAGAGCGTTCATTTCCCATGAGAGCACTGCTTGATTACTTGACACTACTCGGTCTGGACCAAATTGTCATCGGTGTCTTGAGGGAGGGGAAGTCCTTCACACGCACATGCACTCCTCTTGTAAGAGGAAAAAAGAAAAAGAAGAAGAAGAAAAACCTTGAGCAGATGGGATTGCCAATTTGAGGTTTTTTTCACAGAAAAAGAGAAACCGGTTTGCCGACCAGCCTCAGAGTAATTCAATTACTTTGTCCTTTACATGATCGAGGATGTCGAATGGGTGAAAACAAAGGCATTTATTGATGTGGGGAGACTTTACATTTGTATTAATGCAGTATAAAGTGACCCGATGTTAGTTATTTTCTTATTATAAAGATTATAAGAGCTTATAGCTTCCATATAGAAATAATGATTATTAAAAATATTTAAAGGGGGTATTTTTGCATTTGGGTAAATTCAGAACAATAAATGCTTCCCTGGTTTAAAAAGATCCACATGTCGTTATAATAGCTACACCTGTTGCCAATGACTAATCAGCCAATCACATGACGGCACCTCACTGCATTCAGGCAAGAGGACATGGAGAAGAGCTGCACAAGTTCCGACAGAGCAAGAAAGAAATGTGAGTTAAATGACTTTGCATGTTGCATAGTTTTTGGTCTGAGTACTTCAGATTTGATTTAGTTGGATCTTCACACACAAACAGCAGTGGGATTTACGGACAGTCGTCTCACTAAGAGAAAATAGTGAGGGACAGTTCTCAGGTTGATGTCAGAGGTCAGAGAGGGTGAGCCACGCAGCATTGAGAAAGAAAAAAAAATCCCTTCATGAAAACAGCTTAACATCTTCTAATCCAGAGGCTCCCAACCTTTTCTACGTGAGGTGACATTACAGCCTCATAACACAACTACTTTTGAAAAACAGTTTCTTCTTTCTGAGGATAAACGCTTCGGGTTTAAAATCTTTTTCGTGATGTTTGGTGTTCTGGTGCCACTTCAGCTTTTCCACCACTTGACCAGTCCCCATTGTTAACATTCACACACAATGGAGGCAGCTGCCATGCAAGACATTTAAGTCCATCCATTCGGATGTGGCATGGGACTCAAGGACACTTCGAAGTGTTGATGGATTGAGAATCGAACCTGCAACCTTCCAACTGAGAGGCAGCCCGCTCTACCAGGAGCCACAGCCGATTGGCAAACAGTAGTTACACATCAGTCATTTTAAAAAAGACCTCTTTGCTCAAAAAGACTTGAGGAAAGACACAATAACTAAAATGGAAAAAATAAAATCACAATTAGGATGAAGTCCTAAAAGAGCTTAAAAAAAGTTTAAATTAAAAAAAAAAATTGTCTAAAAATTGCCAAAGGAAGGGTGAAGCTGCTCTATCAGCTGCCTAAACAGCTGAAAGTGTGATGAAA
The DNA here is from genome assembly GCA_900302745.1 of Parablennius parvicornis. Classification (NCBI taxonomy): domain Eukaryota; kingdom Metazoa; phylum Chordata; class Actinopteri; order Blenniiformes; family Blenniidae; genus Parablennius; species Parablennius parvicornis. The sequence continues at coordinate 17,746 of OMNM01052129.1, read as the reverse complement.
TGTTCACCGTCCAAAATTGCCACTGAAACTTCACAAATGATATGTAAGATGTCGTTTTTGTTCATATACTTCCTGCTCCAGTCAAATTTGATTTTAAGTGACGAAAGGTTGCGGACGTCTGTTCCAGCATAATGACATACCAGAAAGCTCAAATCCGCTCAGACTTCTTTAACATGACGGTACGTTCCCTGCGCCTCAATGACCTCTGCAGTCACATCGCAAGCCAGTATGACAGTTTGAGAAAACAACAAAACCCTAAATAAATAAAAGACACAAAAATGGTGATTGAAATGAATACAAAGCAACATAATCACTTGTGAATCAAATCTGCTATCTAAGAATAATTGTTCATCACAAGAGTTTTGCACAATGAAATAGATCTTTTTTGTACGAGTTCACAAATGAAACATTCATGCTTTCACAATGTCTTTGCCAGGACGACGGTGATAACGTTGTGGCAGTTTCCATAAATGCTGCTGAAGTGTGAGAAGAGAAACACCGACTGATAGCATGAGGTAAAAACATTTGTTCATTTCATCTCCTGCCACAATTTTCAGAACCTAAATAAAGCTAACAGAAGCAGTCTTACTCGTTTCTGCATGAACGTAAACCCCAAGGAAGAGAAAATGTATTGTAATGTAAACATTTATGGATAATGTGGAATTTCAAAATATGATAATGGCTGAGATATGAAGTGGGAATACGATTTTCATTTTGCCTGTTTAAGATGGAAACTTGCTGCAAAGGAGCTCTTTGATAATGTGGGATTTAATCTATATGTTAATTGCAAATCAGTGTGACAAGACCTACATTTTCTTTTGGAAAATAGATAAATAATTTGACCTAAAACAGCATTATTCATGTCGAGTTATATCTGAACTGTCTGAACTGAATCTCACCTATCTGGTACGCTTTAAAGTTTCCACCAGAATTAAAATCTGGATCTAGTTTGAACTTGTAATAATGATAAAATGTATTCTGATACGTGTGCCGGTGACTTGGAACATTGTCAAGTGGAAATATCTGATATTTTCACTGCATTCACAACACAGTGGGCAAACATAATATGAAGAAACATGGGGCTTTTTACAGCCTGCTGTGTGGAGCAGCGTGGTTCCATCACATCTTCTGGCTGAATCTTAATGCAATCTACGATAAGAAGTGTGCAATCTGTCTCCGACGGAGAATTATTCACAAGCGTTCATGTTTTCATAATAAGTATAACTGGGCAGTGCCTCGGTTAAGTGGTTAGCACAGTCGCCACGGGGTTTTTCTATGTGGAGTTACCATGTTTTCCTGGTGCCTGCTGTGAGTTTTGTCTTATCCAACCTCCAAACATGCTTTGGGGTTAGTTGATGATTTGAGATTAGGAGATGAATGTGAGTGTTGGTGATTGTGTGTTGGATGAAGATAAAGTAGATATAGAGGGGTGTCGAACACATTCTAGTTCAGGAGCCGCATGTAGACAAACTTTATTTTGAGTCTGCAAAACCAATGAAATAGTGCCATAATAATCTTTAAATTAAAATGTAATGTGATTTAAATGTCTATATTTTGACAATCACTACTTAAAATCACTGCAATTTCCACATGAAGCCAATTTTAATCCAACTTTCTGGTGCAAAATACAGAGAAATATCAAAATTCAGTCAACGTGCATTCATTTAAAATCAATTCATTAATAAGGAAAAAATTGTACTAATCCCCGGTTCAATGAGATTCAATAATCTTTAAAAGCACCAATTCATTATTATTTGGGGATGGATGAGTGGATGGATATGTCTTTTTAATTCAAAGTTGAATGCAGCATAGCAAAACTGCAAATATTACCACAGCGTGTTAAGATTTTGTTTACATCTTTGTAAAAAGCTCCAAAAACTGATTCTTAAATCCTTTTTAAATGTAAAATGAATCAATCACACATAATTCACATTACGACATACGCTTCATTTCTGCTCTCGAATGTTAAGCTGTCCAGAAAGACTCAACCTGAGCCACAAAGCCCATCATTTCCTTCTATATCTGCATGCATAATTCATCCGTCTTTGTATTTACAGCCCTCAAAGAATTAACCTGCCACAGATCCCGGGGGGATGGGGAGAATATAATGCCGACATATCTCTGTCTGTCAAGTGCTGGAGTCATATGGAGCTCCCAACCTCCACATGTTCAAACACGACATGGATATTATGCATCATCAGCTGACAGAAAACAGGGGACGGGGAAATTAAAAAGCCAGGAGACAAAAGAGGTGGCAGGCGAGTGAAGGAATAAATGATGACTCCCCCCACCCCCTGCCGGCTTCTAGCGGAGTCGGGGGACATGTTGCATGTCATCTCGGTGTCTTGGTACGCAGTGGTGCGGCGATGATGTGCCGGGCAGGGCCAGTTCAGAACAGAGTCAAGGGCAGCGGGGTGACGGCAAGTTAAACGCTCCAACTGTTCTCCGTCTCCAAACAAATATATGGATGAGTGAATTTTCAGCCGAGAAAAGGCTAGTACAGAGATCAAAGAGGGGCAATGACAACTTCAGGGGTGACCTCTGAACTGCTTTGTTATTTCACCAACTTCAGATAAACATGGACTTCACCGGGGGCGGATGCTCAAACTGCTTTTCTGCAGACGACACACTCTGAAAAGTTCTACTTTATGGATAAATGTCGTGAGTTGTGTCTTCAAGTGAGGCAAAAACAAATTCCACAATGTCCTGATAAAAATCATATTTTATATGAGGCTAAATTAAAGAGCAAAATATCAAAATAAATCTTACTCACTCAGAAGGAAGGCAGTGATTCTGTGTTTGCAAATGTGAATTTGACTTTTAAAAAAAGACTGATCAATGACTTAATAACGGATAAGGACTCACACCTGTGTCATCAGGATCTATGCTTGAATGTCATTGCAATATCAACAACGTGCACTCTTTTTCAGGTTAATTCTCTTTTTTTGACTCGACCTGTGAATCACACAGAATTATATGTAAATATTCTAATAACATAATCCAGACAAGAAAAAAAGAACTCCTGATCTGACCTTGAGATAATTAAATTATTCTGAAAGTTTCCTGAAAGAGGCCTTGTAATTTGAATATAACTGAAGTATACCTCCTCTGTATGGATATAAAATGAAGTTTTAACTATAATTTGAATTGTCTAATTGATGGCATTATAGGAAATTTTAAATATACCTCTCAGATGTTACTCAAAATACAAAATATTCTGTCTTTATCAATCAATGCTACAGAAACAATAATCTCTAGGATTGCATAATGATTGAATAATTGATATTTTCCATAAAAATATAACAAATAGTGATATTAAAAAAACCTCTATTAGATATCAACACACGTGTATATATGCACTTTCACATGCCACGTCTCATTCATCTCAACCAGGGAGGTAAAAACTGAGTTATTGTTCCAGTTCCTTGAAAAGCAGTACTTTTGCTGTTTTTTTCAATTTACACATAGGCTAAAGAATCGCTTAATAAAAAACAATGAAAATGGAAATGTTCATTAATTTAGAAGGAAAGAAGACATTTGATGCTATTTTGATTTCCTAATTGTCCACAGTGACCAAGAGAAAGTGTTCATGTTTTGTATTTCTAACCCATAATGTCTAAATTGAAAAAAGAGTTTTGTGATGGTAGAATTTCAGTATAGTACTTCGCATTCAGTCCAAATGTTTCCCAGCTCTTGTGAAGTATTTGCGCATCTTTGGCTGATGATGTGTCAACACCAGGGCAATATCTCTCTAATAGAAGAATCTTTCCTGTGCAGATTGTAGCTATTAAGTTGCACAGAGGAAGCGTTGAGCCACATCCCTGCACATTTTCCTTCCTGACCTCTGAGCCTACGTGTGCAGCCAAAGTTACTTCCCTCTCTCTTGGCCATAATCTATTTCTGATGTCTGTTACGTCAGCTTTTGTCTGCGTGTGCGACACAGATTGAAGCTTCACAATGACTCTTGTCATTGCGGGAGAAGATAAGTCCCTTGCATTGACTGTCAATAACGTAGCCATCTCGGAGCAGCTTAGTGGGAGCTCTCGTCCTGTCTTCCCTCCCTAAGCCTCCGAAGGGGGCCCGTGTGGCGAGCTGGCAAGCGGCGGCTCGTCCTCATCCGTTCTGAGAAAAAACCCGAATATAGTTCAGAGGAACAACACGAATGTGCCCAGTTAGACCCGGAGTAGCTGGCAAGAAGCGACGCTTCCTGAAGTGTTTACACATTTTCCAGCGTGACGTGGCAGAATCAACACGACTGCAAATAGTGGGCAGATGACGCCTTACTGAAAGCTCACATTAATTCATTTTAATCAATCGCCGGATCCTTGCGTAGATATTGTGGGAGGACAAAGTGTCTCTCCTGCTTTGCTTCAAAGGTTTTCCATTAATCAGTGCAGTGTGATGGGAGCAGGCATAGAATCCTTGACAAAAGCGAGTTTATTTATCCAGCATAACCAAACTGTGACCATTTTGCAGCAGCCATCTGTCCAGTGCTTATTTATGTTTTGTGGAGTTATGTCTATTCCCTTTGCGTGGCAACTACAAATAAATTGATTCAACTCCGAAAACACACGAAAATGAAACCTTCTTCACAATGAATTGGATGTAATGGCCTGGTACTTTTGAGAATCGCTATTAAATTTACCAAAGATAACCTGATTTGGACTTTTGGGACAGAGAAGAGCTGTAATTAAAAACACTCTTGTGTCTGTTATCCATCTCAGAGATGATTATGAGAGGTTTTAGATGCAGATGTCTTTCAGCAGGGTGCTCTTCTGCATTAATAGCTGTTGTTCATTAGAGTCCATGTGGCGCAATAGGGTAATAATTGTCTCGCCTACGACCATTCAAATGCCTCTAATTGGATCATTTATATTAATACTGCACATTAAAACTGTCTTTTGTATTTAATTACAACAGGGATCATTACTAATTTCGTATAAATCCTGAAAAATGGAAAGAAACCATAACGTATCGATAAATCAAACCCTGACTGCATCCAGTTGTGCTTCAGTGAAATCAGTTTTAACTGGCACGCTGCCCGTTCTACGCGGGGAAAAAAAAGAGCTCAGAGCCCGGCGCTGAGTGATAGTGAGTGACAGTGCCACTGTGCACTGCGGGAGAACGGGCTTAATACCAACACATTTTGCACAGCCCCCGAAGGTCTGCAGCTAAAAATATAAACAAGGCTAACTCCTTGATGCAGAACACCTGTCCTAGACGCTGTTTATCCTGGACTGTCTCGGCTGCTTATCCTCAGCACTCCATAGGAAAGAGGCCAGAGAGCAGAAGAAGGGGTAACTTTATCATTTTATCTTCCTCTGCAAGGTGTAAAACATAAGACCCGTGGACCAAAACCAGCCCGCAAGAGGCTCCAATCCAGAGATCAAAGAAAACGACAAATGGCTCAAGAGGAGAGAACGTGACAGAACGCTGAACCCCGAGCTGAGATATTGGCGATGCCTCAAAGAAAGATGGCAAATTAGCATTAGCCTCAATGCTATGCTGTCAGGGTGAGTTTGTGAAAACATGCATAATAAAACCACTATAGGAGAGGGGTGTTTTGCACCAAAAGGTTTCAATATAATTGGCCTTATGTTGAGATTGTAGTTATTTTCCATTGTAATTGTGAAAAAAATCAATATTTCTATCACGTATACTCTGCAGCACAACAAAGAAAAACTCTGAAGTTTGAATTTAAAGGTTATTATGGATCTATCTTACTAGTCTGACCTACTCCAGATGAAAATGGGCCTGAACGAAAATGTGTTTGACACCCCTGATGTAAAAGTTTTTAGTTTTTCTTTTTTTTTTTTTTACGGTTTATATAATATCCATGATAACAGCCTCTGGTATAACTATATCTGGAGGAGCTTAGTTAGGACCAAAGAAATGAAAAAATAAAAAAAAAAACCCATCCCTGAGCAACAGAGATGGGAATCAAAAGCACAAGGTGGAGGCGGGGAAGGAGGGAGACGAGTCTTCCAGGATTCTTTGACCATCCGCGGCGAGGTAAACCAACTCCTGGGGAAACTGATTAGAGCAGCATCGCGACTGCGGGCAACTTTAGCCATCGGCTGAAAGAGCTCATTTGCATGCCTCTCTCATCTCGGGCGAACTCTCAGGAAGCACCGGTGGATAAGGTCACCGGTGTCAGTCTGCCTGTGAGCCGGCGGAGAATGTAAACAGATCAAACACACAACAGCCATTTAACGCGGGTCCGGGAGGAGAAGGTGTTCTTGATCATCTGTACAATGATCAGCTCAGATTCATGTCAGAGGTGATGGACGTCAGACGAGGGGACGTCTGAAAAGTCGCAGCACTGAGGCACGCTGCCAATTCGCCACACACCTTCTGTTCTTGCTCCTTTGAAGGTAAATATAACACCGCAACCATGAGGTGATCAGAGTCAATGATTCCTTTTTTTAAATTTTTTTTACCCCCTCAGCCTTCTGTATTTAAAAAAAAAAAAAATTATGTTGGATAGTTTTAGTTTTTTTGACTTAAATAGCTATTCATCTCGTTGACTACACAGCCTTGTTGTAGCTAAGAGCTTCAATAATGGATCATCTATCTCTTACTACTTCTATTTGTGACCCAATACACCATCTTGTGGTACAAACTTGAATTGCAAGGCCAAACAGGATTGTGCGAGTTAGAAAAACTTGCAGATTTGGGAATTTATTTTCTTCTTTTTATCATTATCAGAACAAATTATTGTATTGATTCAATTATTTCTGTACCTGCACTAACATCACGAGAGCCACAGCCCAACCCCAAAACAAGTGTTGCAGAACAATACAAAGCAATTTATGAAAATCTCAATACTTTAGGACTGTGTAAATTTACTATAGATTTTAAGTTCTGAGTCAAGTTTATGACGGGAAGCCATTGACCCAACATAAATTTGGAAGTGGTTTCTCACACTGTTCAGAAGTAAAAACCAACATATATCGGCCGTACATGCTGGAGGCAGTGAAATGTCCAAAACACTTCTCCTATAGCTGTTGCATTTGACATATTTTTTTCAAACTCCACCTGACAGCCTGGCTTTGAGGCTAGTTCAATAGCAACGAGGACGCAAGCTTTCATGGCTGCATCGTCAATATCTCAGCTCGGGTCTGTGTTGTGTCGTGTCCTCTACTCTAAGGACATTTGTTAATAAAAATCAATGTTTTCTTTTTTTTTTTTTTTTTTTTTCCCTGTTTTCTTTTTTTTACAATTTTCCTTTGTATTTTGTTGGGCTGGATTGGAGCCTATTTTGAGAGCTTTATTTTCGACAACCATACAATCCGACACTGTGATTTTTAATTTATTCTAACACACAAAATATTAACTTTTCATTTTATTAAAACAAATAAATATAAATCCTAGTCCTCCCTCTTAAAATGGTGTACGAAATGACTAGTCAATGTAATTTTAAAGTGATTTATCACACTTTTGCCTCAATGTGGGAGATAAGCCCCAAATTTATTCCCACATAGGATGGAAACCTTAAATATAAATTCATTGATAAATAATATTGATTACAGTATGAGAACACCGTAGTATGGTCACTCAACATGCAAGTTCGGTAAACAATGTTGGACTGACTTACAGATGACATAAAGGAAAATGTTCAACTTTAACTAACTTGTGTTTTGCTTGTCCTCTGATCTAGTTGAGTTTCTTCAACATGGAGACTTCTGATATTAGGTGATTGAAAATTCAACAAATTTCCAACTATTTACGATGAATGTGACATAATGAACAAATGTATGGATAATACTTCAAAATATCAAAGATGATGGCAATGCTTTTTACTGAAGAATTAAACAAATTCCACTTTTCAGTGTATTTCGAGCTTGTAATGAATATCACAAGAAACAAGTCGTGAAAAATACAAAATGTCTTCTTCAAGAATGATGTTGATGAAAACGATCCATCCAAATAATAGAAAAAAGGAAACGTGAACCGAACATTAAATAACTTGAGCAATTACGTACTGTAGAGAGGGAGAGAAAAAAAGAAATCAGCCCACTTTAATTTGTCTGTATTTTTTCTTTATGCTCCTCGCTTTATGTTAATGTTGCACATTCAGGATAATCTACTGGGCTGCTAAAGGTTCCACAGTTTATTTTGATATAAAGCGCCACAGAACGTCACACCCGACTGGAGACCGGCTCCTTTTTCATCCGACAGTGGCATTAAATGTCTCGGTGCCATCTGGAGCAGCGAGAATAAAAACTCTCCTTTTTAAAGATGCCTATTTTAATTGGCAAATATTTACTTGCAGGAGCTCTCGGCGGGCACGCACGGGGCTTCTAATGAAGCACTTTCAAGCCTACAGGCGCGCGCTGCTTACGACGAGTGTGTTTCAAAACAAACGCAACCTGGACTTGAACTGTTGATAAATGGTTGATAAGGGGCCAATGGAGCACAGATGCAGAACAGTGCAGTGAGCATGCAGGGTTTTATTAATAACAGCAGCACGTACAGTCACCCTGTCACGTCCTCCGTGTGAGAGCATGAGCGCGTCTTCCTTCATCTCATCACGAGATTTCAGCTCAATTACCTTCATACTGATATCTAGGGATGCACCGATACCATTTTTTTTTTTTTTTTTTAAAGAACAAGTGCTAACTTTTAGTTGTCAATACAGAGTACTGACAGGAGTACTTAATAAAATGCTATAAAGTTATACTCCATATGCGAATGATATGTGAAGGCTAGGAATTGCTGCGCACCAATGCATAGAATCTATCTACCCACTGCCCTGTGTGTACAGTAGACTGTAAACACACAACTTGCTTAATGCATTATTGAGAATATCAGTCATACTTTAATCATATTTAGCATTGTTGTATGAGCCCTGGAACTCTTTAGCATGTAGCATGCAGCACAGCTTGGTGTTACTTGCCGAGTAGTTAAACTACTGAGTGACATCGGGCAAACTCCGCTGGTCCAAATGTCTCTGGTGATGAAGTTGATGGTGTTCTACAAACTAGCTTTCACCTCCTCTTGATATTTTTGGTAGAATATATTTTACAGTCTGTCTGAATTTTTTCATTCTCATTAATACTAAAGAAACTCTCACTTGTGCTTTCCTGCGTATCTGCTGGTGTTGACGGATGACGTCACGTAGTACTCGCTGAGCCGTACTCCGTGTAGCAGGATCGGACACAATGCTAGCATCGGCATCGGTGCATCGCTACTGATATATGTTCATAACAAGGAACTGAAAGCTTTCAGTAAACTGCTTCTACACAGTAACGAAAAGGTAAAAAAATCAGTGTTTAAAGCAAATGAAGATGAGGTTAAACAGCTTTAAAAGATATACACTAAACTTTCCCACTGTTTTCACTCAGCTATATATCATGTTTGTTTCTTCTTGAGCTTTTATAACCTACTACATATATCGCAGTAGCCTATATTGAAGTAAATATTCCGTTTTGTGTGCATGAGTGAGTCCGGATGAGTGTGCCGCTGTGGCAGGTAAAGTGTGTGTATCCTGAACGCACTGTGGATCTATGTGTACATTAATCTCTGCTGCAGCGGCGGCACTTCGCCTTGTATGCTCTGCTCTCTATCCCTGACCCAGAATGCTGTGTGATCCTGTCCACAGCCTCATTTGTCTCCATCAGGGGACAGGCGAGGTTACGACTCACCAAAGCGCAGTATGTTTCTGGCGGATCTCCACACGTGATATTTGGGGGGTCGAGGGCCACTTGCAGGTACTTTGTCATGTCGGTGGCTTCTGGCTGACAGGCCATGTAGTCCCATGCCAGGCCCTCCTCGGTATAGATCTGGGATTTGCACACGTCATAGTGTCCCCAGGCCGATGGGTAATGTTGCATAGCGTGTGCCACACTGGTGCACAAAGCCTGCAGAGCGAAGAATACAGGCCAAAGCATGGTTGATCTCGTTCTGTACGCTTTTTGTGAAATTCTTCTTCTTCTTCTTCTTTTTTTTTTTTTTTTTTTAAAGTCTTGAAAACACCAGCTTTGTTGGAGGATTGACAATATCACAGAGACGGTTTCTAAATTTACAGCTGTGAATGGCACACGGGCACATTGGGAAACCGTGGCACCATGTTGCTGCTTCTGTGAGAGCAGCTTCAGGCAACGATTAGCCCCCCCATTCAATTATTTGGTCTTTGATTGCCACCACTTCTGCCTGGATGATGAGGTGTGCCAACAAGTGAGCTTCTTCGCGCGTGCTGATGGCTGATGACGGGGTCAGCCGACGGTCAAATGGGATGTGCACGGACAAGTGACACTCCTCATAAGTCAGCAGACGCCTCGCCTTGATCCTCCCGTGTCAGTCGTGTTTGTTCTGAACTGACGTCATCCTGAAAGACAGAGGAAAAAGAGAGTTTGGTGAATTGATTTCAATTTTTGTTTCTATAGCGCCAAATACAACTTTGTCTTTTTAAAGCACTTTCACAGAGAATAATCCAATAATTCTATATGAGCAGGAGAAGAACTCTGTTTTTGCAGGAAGAAACCTGCAGAATCGGACTCGGAGGTGGAGATTTTTCTGTGATTCCAGTTGGGGGTTAGAGGACGGAAAAAGCAAAAAGGAGCAGACAGACAGACAAATTGCGGTGCATCACATGATGTTCTACCACACACATTCATTGCATATGAAAAATCTACCATTGATCCTTTGCATTTTTGTATAATATTTGATAATCATCTTGCCAAAATTGCTTCATCAGACAAAGCTCAATCTAAACTTCTCTCCTCTTCATGCATCCAGTTTAAGGTCCTGGCTTTCCAGAATCTCACTGTCTCAGCACTGACTGTAGCCCTGCGTTTGTCTCAATGCCTTCAGAGGCATTTGGGAAATATTAGAGTAAGATTGGAAGACAGAAATGGTCTGTTTGAGGGATTGTGTGTTTCTCTGAGCCATCGCATGCCATCAGTCAAATGGCCAAACTCATCAGGCGATGATGCCTGGCAGCAGTCAGCGGAGACCTCCGCCATCTCCATGTCTCAGGTGAAATGTGTTGCGTGCTCAGATTGAAGAAATGGAGAGGCTATATCCAGCTGCCACCAGCACAGTGGCACTTTAAATAAGAGTTAAGTTGGTGTTGACTGTTGATGGGCCCCGGTGGCCTGAGGGTGGGTCTATTGTTAGAGGAAGTCGCCTTGCTCAACAAAAATATGCAGTACGGTTTAACCTCGGCTAACATGTGACCCGTTATTTAACAAATATGTAGAGTTATCCTCTTTTTAGGCTCCACACACACACAGACACACAAAGCAGCTGAACCAGGAATTTTACATCAGCAGCTTCACTCTCCATCCTTCAGGCAACAGCTGCCCACTAGTGACTGACAGCCAGGGCTGACATATTATGCAGGTTTTTTTTTTTTTTTTTTTCAATGTAAGCAGGAGTATGAAGTACTTTCAAATTTTCATAGTAATTTGATAGTTGTTTTGGAAAAAGATTCTATAAACAAAAATAAAATGTGATGCACGTTAAGTTTCACTTTTCAAGTGAAGATGCAGAACTTTCTTTGCATTTTGGGAGTTGGTTTACACAATGGTGCTCAGAATGAGTGAAAATACAACTTTTTTGAAAATGGCTCCCAACGCAGAACTTTTCGAAAATGCTGGGATAATTGACGGGCCACGGCCGTAGTAAATAGTTCTTCTGCAACTTGTTCATTTGTCCACATGAATGCCCATGTGCTGCTATTGTTAATTTTTATATCATATAGTTGTTTGTGCTTGTGTGTGGTTTCATTACAAAAACAACCAACAGTCCCAACCTGTGGCCTGGTATGCTAACTACATCTTTAATGTGTTAACGGGAATCATTGTCAGAACATTGCTGTGTAAACGCGAATGTTTTCTGAAACAAAAACAAGAAAATGATCTGTTATCACTAGAAACATTGTATAAACATATCTACCAATCCAAAAGACACTCATTCATTTAGTAAACACTAATAATGATTTAGTAAACGGACATCTGTCGTAATGAGTCGTCGTTTGGTGTGAATACACACACACACTCCCTGCCCACACGTGGAAGAAGCAGAATTCAGCATTTTAATTTGGTCATCTTATCTAGGAGAGGGAAATGTGCCAATTTGAAAGGGGTTTGACCACATGTAAGGCAATTACTGCGGTCCTCCCCCTCCCCCGATTCTAATGCCCATTTTACAGAATGACTACGGGCTTGAATTCATTCCAGCTGTAATGAATGATGTTCATCCGAGCCAGAGAAATTATCTGCACTGTTATTCAGGCTCAGCAGAGCCTTCAAAGTGAAACCTATCAGGAGGTGTGGATGGCAGGCTCCGTTTGACAAACCTCTGGTGGGAGAACGGGAGGAAACTGGTGGGAAATAAAAGCGAGGCGGGAGATTTTTGGCTCTTTATAAATGTGCTTGTGTCAATCATAAAGACGCCTAAGAAGAGACCAATTACAAACTTGATAACATGGCTGGAACTCTGAGTGATGAATAAGCCATTTCTTTCATTGGGGTGCGTGTATCAAATATCATAAATATAAATGTCAGTCTGCGTTCAGAGATGCGTCATGTGATGGAACGCTCGCATTTCATATTCTCCCTTTCTCTCGCTCTCTCTCACACACACACACCTCAAAACCTCATCACACTCCCTCAGCACCTTTCATAAGGCTGAGGTTGACTTTCATAATATAGACAGTCAAATTAGGTACCAGCAGCAGAGTGGTGGAGGTCACTTATCTTATTTTTATTTAATAGGGTGCATTCAGAGCTAATAGGAGACAGTAAATGAAGCTAACCATGGGAACATTGGATTTAATTCAAAGACACCTGCTGCAATAAAATCTATACTAATGAGAGAAAGGTATCAGGATGCTCTGGGATTACATTTTCAACACCAGTCTGCTACTGAGATGGCAGTTTTTTTTTAAAAGAAGAAAAAAGATTATAAAATGCTTGAAAACCCATCTATACTAAAGAGGGAATTTCTGCACACAAAAAGTGTCTCGACACCATTTAGAAAGCCAATTCATTTGATTTTATATTTAAGCATGGCTCAAGGACACGCGGTGCTTGATAATCACAGTGATGTGCAATATATCTCTGTGCTGTGGTGACCCACAGTTCACACACGGCTTATATATCTCATAAAATCAGAATCGAAAAGGAAAAAGCTAAAAAATGCAATATACAACGGCATTGTAATTGTCCTCACATCACTACCTCATATTCAGTGGTCCTCAAAATGCAGGGAGGGACCGGAGAATGTCATAATTTCACCGAGGAAAAATATGAGGTCAGATTCTATATTAAAAGTCAT